>WSFP011333412.1:0-70644 GCA_009831015.1 Picea engelmannii
GTGGTAGCGTCCCTGTCACATCCTACTAGCACTCCCACCATGACCTGAACTGTAGGTTAACGATTAACTAGTTTGAGAGGTACACGATGTCGTGAGGGAAGATTGAGACAATCGCTCACAATGAAATCTAAGGGGCACACAATAAGGTAGAATCCTTATTTCTTAGAAGCCCTTAGTCTCTCACATGGTTGAGCGAGTAGAGTGTTGTCTCCAAATGTCAGACAAACTTCCAAAACTGGTCAAAGGCGAGTGACACCCTTGGAGCACGAAGGTGTGTCTTGAAGGGAACGTAGCGTAATTAAACATGAGTCAATAAATCTAGGTGGCTTAGAAAACAATGAAATGTTTAGACATTGTCAGAATAAAATATTAATTATTCAGTAAATTATAAAATTATAAGCCTAACAAGAGTCTAGGCCTAAGACTAAGTCTAAGTCTAAGTTTAATTAAGGGACTAAATAAAAATATTAAATAAATTAAAGAGAATTGATAATAAATCAAACTCTAGGAAAAAGGGGAATACAAATTTAAAGGTTGGGTAAAATGCACATGTGTGCATGAAAATAATAAAATAGATATTTAAAATAGAAAGAAATTAAAACATGAGAGAATATGTGTAGACATAGAATGATATCTTGAGTCAAACTACCTCAAATCCTAACTAAAAAAAGACTCCTAATCCAACTCAAACTAAGATCTAGTTAGGGGACACTCATTAAATGAGAATTTGGGGAACTAAGGGGCAACTAAGAACAAAAATATAAACACATTGGGGAATGTGAGGGAAAATGACTTTTTAATTAAAAATAAAAAGGAGAATTACTTGTGCAACTTGGAGAGAGTGTGACAAGTGTGTGTAAAAATAATCACTAATAAAATAATTAAAAACTTAATTATTTTTGCATGTGGACATGTGTCATTTAGGATTTTTTCTATAAAACAAATGGAAAAGAGGGGAAAGGGGTGGACTTTGGATTGTACTGTTATGCTGTCAAAATTTGGTTTGACTGTGTTTTACTTATGAGAGTTGGGATACCAAGCTTGTGAAAAGAGTGGAAGTTCTTCGTTGCAAGGAAAGCTTGGAAGCTATTGTTCTAGTTTCTTGTGTGTGGCCCCTTTTCGGCTCGGGAGGCTAAGGGGGAAGAAAAGTACCTCTAGCATTGGCTAGGAGGTACCAGTGAAGTCTTGGGATTCGTAGGTGGAAGAATGGACTTTGCGGAAGTTCGAGGTTGAAGATTAACTCCAACAATTTCCACATGTTGGTCATGGTATTTTAAGGTTTCAACATTTTAAGGATATTTAAATGGATATCGTATATTGAAAAATGTGTTCATGTATAATCTTTGGAATTATTCCAGAACATGAATATTTCCTGTATGTAATTTGTTATGATTGTATATTCAGAAATTTCATAGCGCATGATCAAAAAATTATATTTGAGGTTGTTATAGAACTAATGATTATTATTTGATAATGTATAGATGTTTCTGGTGTATAAAATTGGTATTAAATCGATGAGAAAAATGTTCAAAACATCGAATAAAACTTTAGATACTATAATAATATAGCATTACTCTCATGCAAGTAACATAGTTAATTGTTAGGAAACGACAAGATTGTTACAACCTGTTGAAATTGGTGAATGTTATTCTTAAGTGTATAAACGAAACAATCAATCAGTTCGTATCTTTTACACCCTTGAGCTTGAATTCAGATCTTGCTTGAATGTCTAATGGTTTCTGTCTACGAAATTAAAACCCCATTACTTTTCATTTTGAATAGGAGCTCTTCTTGATTCTACCTTAATAGACAACAATATCCTTGTTTCCATAAATCTTATGATTGGCAATTTCATCTGAGATCCTTTGTGTGTCTTCAACTCGGTGGTTACTGAGAAATCTCTCATAAAGGAGGGATGATAGTCTCACATCGTGACCATTTGGGCTCTGGTGTCGATGAACTTTGAGACATAGGTATGTACAGATCCCAACGTCATGGAGTTCCAAGGTCGCGATCAACTCCATGGTCACGTTGCCCCTTTGATGCCATTGGTGTCAAGAGGTTTACGAGTGATGGTGCGAATTCTCTCGACCTGATTAAGATAGAGGACGCCACTGTTCGACTAACCAGGGAAGTCGGGTCCGACATAATCGTACTGGCATGGAGATAGTCGGAACAAAGGATTTCCCTAGATTTCTATATTTTTGTTCCTTCACTAGGGTTATGTTTCTTGGGATTTTTAATCGTTTTCTTCATTAGATTTTCTTATCAAGGTTGATTCTTTTAATTCATTACTGGGTCAGTCTTTGCCTTTTTCTAGTCTATTATTAACATATCAAATTCGATGTGCACTAGATAGAATGATTTGGCATTGAAAGGGCATTGTCATCGAAGTTTTAGAAATTTCTTTAGCATTTAATTCCGATTCACTCGATTGAAGTTTGGGATTTCCGTCTAGATATTTTTGCATGCCCAATCTTAAAAAAAAAGAGGGGGCCTCGTGGCCCCATTACAAAATTAGAGGCAATAGAATTTACATCTTCAGTTAGTCATGTAGAAGTAGTGTTCTGCAGCCTTGGATGTTTTATTTCTTGTTGATCCTTTCTTTTGAACGTTAGGATAGACGATATATTTTAACCTTAAATTTATTGATAGATCGTTCAAAGAATGCTTAGGCAATAATTATTTATTTTCTTCTAGATAGATTCTCTGATGTGACATTCTTATCAAGAAACGATCATAATTATACCTAATGTAAATCCATGTTAAGCCCGATATCTATATATCTATTAAACATAAAGTTGTAGTGTTTATAAAATTTCACTTGATATAAATCAATGAAAGGCCCTGATTATATTAAGCTTGAAGAGGCTAGTACTTTGGGAAAATACCTTGACCTGGGCGACATTGAACTTAAGTTTATTGTCACTCGTGATTATCTCTTTGATATTAGAATTGGTGTTAAGTGACAGTTGTAGTTGTTAAGCGTATTATGACTTGGCCTCTTAATTTAGTGGCCTGGTCGACAGGAGTAACTTACTATTTATATAGGGATGATGAGACCATCCTATCTTACATACATATTTAAGTAATTATATGTATTCGTAAAATAAAAAATTTCAATACATGTCTTATTCATAATCAGGAATAAGCGTTAATAATAGGATTATAAATAAATAAATGTTATTAACGATTGTTGAAAATGTCAATATTCATAGGAAAAGTTCGCTAAAAATCATCATATAGCTTATGCATAATAATCACTAAGTGTTAACATTCTTGATAATGGACATACTAACGAGTTGACTATAGTAGAGTTTCTTGTATACTATTGTGGGGATAATAATGGTATTAAGAAGTTAAATTATTAATCCTGTGAATATACGATTACAGTGATTGGATTATGTTAATGGCTATGATTGTAATAATGATGCTATGTAAATAAGTTTTAGTTATTAAAAATATATTTAATCATAATCACTTAAAGGTAGTGAGTATTGGATTGATGGTGGCAATCATTTTGTATTAATGACTGTGAAAATGAGCATATTGAAATCTAATTTCTTTCGTTCTTGACATGAAACTTTTGTGAAAGTGGCCTAACCCATAGGAGGATATAATAGTAACATTGAACGCCCTTTTGTTTCCTAGACATATTCTTTTGATTAGATGAATAATTACCAAGTAGTTGACGAAAGTTTTAATTTGTGAAACTACCTTACTAATAGAATTAGAAGATTTATGATTGGAACATATGTAAGTATTGCGTAAGTTATCTTGGATTTAAAAAAAATATATTCTTACTTGTAGGGAAAGTTGTAGGATGTTACATTGATAAAGTGTTACTCGTTAGGACAAGTTATAGGGTATACATTGATAATTGTTAAGTGGTGCATGAGAATTTATTTTTACATGTGTATAGTGATTACATATGTTGTTAATTAGATTGATGCACAAATGTGTAACTGAAATAGTGTACTCGAATGAATTTACAATTATGTCAATTGCACAACATTTGATTAGTGTAGTGAAGTGTATACAAGCTTGTTATGTTTTTCAGTGAATTTTAGTTTTGTGTCAACTAGCTGCGTGATTTTTGGTTATACCTTTATAATAAATAAATAAATAAAACGCTAATTTCATTTCTTTCCCATACTACTTAAGTTGAATTTGTAAGGGTTTTTACATATGGTATCATATTGGGTTCAACCCTGCGACAAGGGACCCATTACACCTTCCACTGTGTTAAATAAAAATGATTAAAGATGTATCACTAATAAATTTTAAAATTTTTGGTGCAGGTAATCATGGTTAGAGGATGTAGGGGAAGTAGACGTTGTGGTACGATATGAAGAGGTATGCCTTCTCTGAGAGTATCCACGCTAGAGGGATCTAACCCTCAGGGAGATGAGCAAACTACTGAGCAGGAACATTTTGTTGTGGGAAATGTGGTAGGTATGATGAGATCCTTGCAGAGGATGTCAGAGGCGTTTATCAATCACTTGGATCGAGATGAGGGCAGAGCATCTGTACCCAATGAGGGTTCACAACGCACTTAGGTAGTAGTAGTATATTGATGCAGACCCCCCTACTCTCCCTCGGGGATGCACGACCTCCCGGTCAAGGATTGTTAAATATTCTTGAGCTGGATCAACTCCTCGGGACCTTGTTGGTATCAAACTCAATCAAACACAAGCCTTGCTATCACAATTTGATCGTTACCGATTTTCCCGTCGATCAACGATTCATAGTAATTGTGGGTTGCCAACGTGCTCTCTCTTTATTGGAGAGTTCAGTCCCCACAATCAGAAAAGTGATCACCCATCCTCGATTGAATCGTGGTCGTTGATCCCATGTCCCGACGAGATCAATGACACTAGCGAATAGTGGGTTGCGAACTAGCACGTTCGCTAATTTTTCCTCTGTTTCCCGCAATGACTCCCCATCGTCGATTTTCCCTTCTCAAATCGACGGTTATCCACGGTCCTTCTTTCTTGGCACCCTTTTCCAAATATCACACTAACGTGCGCTAGCTCCTTCTTTGCGTGTGAACCTGGCTATGACCTGGGCTAAACCTCCTAGAGCGCTTCGGAAAAATACAGAAACACTTCTCCACAAATCCCCAGATTTCTAAACTCGCGGAGCGTCGAATCCACAATGTAATCGACAGTCCATAACCCCCCCGCTCAAATCAATGATTCGAAGTGACTCTAGAAGTTTGGGCTTCGACTGTTCTGCCCGCTCTAACACCTTACACTTCTGGAGCATTGAACTAACCGAAGTAATGTCCGCCCTCCACGTGTCTCCCCCAAAGGGACAGTTGATATCTCTTTCGGCCTTCGGGACTTCAGGATTTTGTGACACTCCACAAATGGAACCTTCCGAAGTGACTTTCGTCGAAGTATGAGATTTGCCGACACGTATCTCCTGGCAACCAACGACCTGGATCTATTTCGGCCTTCGACTCTTCGATGATTTCACTCTCTCCTTGTCCACAAAACTTCCGAAGTGCTCGTGCTCCGGAGTTGTGGATCTTACGCCACCTGTCCCTCTGGATGATGTACGGTCCCTAATCTCTTTTGAGACTTTGAAAAATTATCGCTCCTATGTGCACACAGAGACTTAAAACTTGTGTGCTTTGCCTAGATCCAACGATCTGGAACGGTCCTGCTCCCTCCTGGACGGATCTTGACCGATAACTCGTGAAACCTTCAGAGCTTCACTCCCTTTGAAGATTTCTCCTGCTATCTCTCTTGAGCTTTATTTCTCAAACCCTTTAACTCCTTAGAGGGTTACTCCGACACTTAGTCGAACTTCGAATATGTGCACTCCTTGTAACAGATTTTTACGCAAGACTTAACTTCTTGCAAGCGACTATGCACACCTTGCATCAGTCCCTTTGCACTTCTTGCAAATGGAAGTTTCACGCTATCTCTTCTGAGCTTCTGATTCGAAATAGACTCCGTCAACTCACTCCTTGCAGACTATATGCACACCTTGCATGAAATCAACGAAGAGAAACAATTTGAAACTTATTCCAATACTTCACAGTATCATATGTTCAATAACATAACTCATTCATTCATGGAAAAAAAAAATAACAGGGAAAAGTTTAGCAACAACAACCCCACACACATTTGGATCAATTTTCCTCTATTATTTTCATTCAATGTAAAAACGACTATGGCTATGAAAAGCAACAATTAAAATTCAGTTATCTCCTAATAAATTTCCACTATCCTCCATGTTCAACAACCTTATTTGGGCGTACAATATTCCTACTTATCCCAGAGGGCTCTTAGGTTTCCCTCCGACTACCTCTATGCTCAAGAAAAAAACTAACCACTACTTAAGTTCCATTAGTCTAGGAGAGAAACTCCCAGATGACTCACGATCATTCACTCCCAAGTGTTTTGATCTTCTTCAATTTTCAATCAGTTCAAGAAAAATATTTGCAGGAAACAACAATGTTTAAGATTCCGAATTGATTCAAAGGTGTGCTAAGGCGGTGAGTTGTCTCTCCACATGTGCTTGTTGATGATGCTCCCGCACCATACTGCCCTAGATAGAAATTCATGGACTCCTATCCATGAGCTCCTGCAATGACTTTCCATGCTTTTGCATATCAACTTCATTTACCCAACTGGCATCTTCTACTGGGTGTCCCTTCCACTTTACCAAATACTCAAGGTATTTATTTCTCCTGGTCTTCTTGCCAATCCTATGATAAATGATCTTCCCCATCTGTGGATTTTCTGCCACAATCATTTGCTTCTCGCACTTAATCTCTTTCTCATCTTCTGATTCTTTCATGTCGTCTTCCCTGTAAGGATATAGGTCTGAAACGTTGAATATGGGTGATATGCCCACGCCCTTTGGCAACTCTATCTCATAAGCATTGGCACCAATTTTCTTTAGGATCTTGCATGGTCCTATCTTTTTCAGTTTCAACTTGTTGTATGTCCCCATTGGGAACCTTTCCTTTCTTAGGTGTGATAAGACTTTATCTCCCACTTCAAACTGAAATTATATCCTATGCTGATCAATTATGCATTTATGTTCTACAGCTGCCCCTTGATTTGATTATGAAGCTTTTGCATTTCTGCAGAGAAATCTTCTTCTCCAGCGCTTCTGAATTTACTCTGCTCCAGATCTCTCAATTCTGACACTCCTCTTGGCTTCATTCCGTACACTATCTGGAATGGACTCTTTCATGTACTTCTGTTCACTGAGTCATTGTATGCAAACTCTGCTTGTCTGTCCATCTGTTTGAGGGTGATATGATGAACTAAAAGACAGTTCTATCCCCATCTTCTTCCATAATGTTCTCCAGAAATGACCAACAAATTTAGTGTCCCTATTTGAGACAATACTCTTGGGAAACCCATGAAGTCTCACAACTTCTTTGAAAAAATAATTTGCAATGTGTGTTGCATCATTTGTCTTCTGGCATGGGATAAAGTGTGCCATCTTTGAGAATCTATCAACTAAAACAAATATGGAATCAATTCCCATTTGGGTTCTTGACAATCCCAACACAAAATCCATGCTTATTGCATCCCAAGGCCTATCTGGAATAGGCAATGGCTGATACTATCCAGTGTTATGTTTCTTTCCTTTTGCATACTGGAAAATCTTACATGTGTTTACAAATTTCTTCACCTCTGCTCTCATACCTGGCCAATAGTATGAACTGTTCAACTGTGCAAATGTCTTGTCATGGCTGAAATGTCCTACCAAACCTCCACTGTGTTTTGCTTTCAACATATTTTCTCTCATTGAGCACCTTGGTATGCACAAGTGACAACCCTTTAATAACAATCCATCTTGAATCATATACTGTGTCCATTGGCTTCTATCTCTGGGCACATGATTTTCACATGCTTCTTTAAAATCTGGATCATCATGATACATATCCTTAAGGTGTTCAAACCACAAGGTCTTCACTTGAAATTCATGTAGAATCAGACATCTCCTACTCAATGCATCAACAACCTTGTTAGCATTACCATAAATATGTTTAATGAAAAAAGTAAAATTTTTCATAAGCTCTATCCACTTAGCATGTATCTGATTCAACTTCCCCTGTCTAGTTATGAATTGTAAAGCCCGATTATCGCTTTACAAAACAAATTCCTTTGGTACAAGATAGTGCCTCTATTTATTCAAGGCTTGAATTATTGCGTAAAATTCCTTATCATATGTGGAGTACTTCTTCTTAGTTTCATTCAACTTCTCACTGAAATATACAACAAGCCTATTATCTTGGCTCAAGACCGCTCCAATTGCAACTCCACTCACATCACATCTCACTTGAAATGTTTTCTCAAAATTCGACAAGACCAAAATTGGTTGTTTTGTTATCTTCTCCTTCAATATATTGAATTTTTTCTCAGCTTCTTCTGTCCACTTAAAATACTTGTGCCTCTTCTTCACCGTATCCATCATTGGTGCACAAATTTCGCTGAAATTCCTGATGAACTTCCGATAGAAACTCGCTAATCCATGGAAGCTTCTCACTTCAAACATACTTCTTGGTGATGGCCATTCTTTGATTTCTTTCACCTTCTCTGGATCCATCTTCAGTTCATTTGAAGAGATCACAAAACCCAAGTAAATGAGTTTTGTCTTCATGAAAGAAGACTTCTTTAGATTTATCAACAACTTCTTCTGCTGTAGTCTTCTCATCACTAATGTCATATGTCTCAAATGCTCTTCTTTAGTTCTACTGAATACCAATATATCATCCAGATATCCAATCACAAATTTACCAATGAAATCCTTCAATACTTCATTCACCAGTCTCATAAAAGTACTTGGGACATTCGTTAAGCCAAATGCAATAACAAGCCACTCATACAACCCTTCATTTTTCTTAAAGGACGTTTTCCACTCATCACCTTCTCTCATTCTTATCTGGTGATATCCACTTTTCAAATCTATCTTTGAAAACAAAATTGCTCCACTTAAGCAATCCATTAAGTCAT
Organism: Picea engelmannii; assembly: GCA_009831015.1. Lineage (NCBI taxonomy): Eukaryota > Viridiplantae > Streptophyta > Pinopsida > Pinales > Pinaceae > Picea > Picea engelmannii. Next base: position 8,988 of record WSFP011333412.1, read on the forward strand.
CCATCCTAGGCAAAGGAAATTTATACCTAATGGTGATCTTGTTTATGGATCTCGAGTCTGTACACATTCTCCATCCTCCATCCTTCTTTGGACTCAACACAGTTGGTACTACGCATGGAATCAAGCTTTATCTGACCAAACCCTTGTCTAATAATTCCTAGACTTGGTTCTTTACCTCCTCATTCTCTTGAGGTGTCAATCTGTATGTTGCTTTGTTCGACAAACTTTCTCCTGGTATCAAATCAATAGGATGGATGATTCTTCTGATGGGTGGAAATGAGTTAGGAAACTCATCCACAACTATGTCAACAAAATTCTCCAACAGTTCCTGAATTTCTTCAGGTAAAACATCCATAGAAGTACTTGTAACAACAACTCTGGGTTTCCTCACCACAACAAACTGCATCTCCTGTTCCCTTTTGACTTCACTCAGGAGTTCCTTCCCACTTATGAGACGTATTCTTGTGTTGGATTCTTCTTTTACTTTCTTCTCCTATATTGGAAGCAACATGTGTGTCCTACCATTCTTCTCCAAGGTGTAAGTATTTTTTCTCCCATCGTGAATGACATTCCTGTCAAAGTGCCATGGTCTTCCCAACAAAACATGACATACATCCATGGGAATTACATCACACAGAATCTCATCTCTATATGGCATTGTTTAGTGACCATTACATGTTGTCCTTTCTGCAACCATGAGACTTTATATGGCTTCAGATGTGCAGCTGTCTCCAGCTCCAATTTCTCTTCCATCTCTGTGGATACTAGATTATCAGTGCTCCCACTATCAATTATCACCTTTGATACTCTGTCTTTAGTCTTGCAAGATGTCCTGAACAAACTGTTCCTCTGGACTGGCTTTTCAACCTTTGGCTCTGGTTTCAAGAGAACCTTCTTCAACATCAGGGATCTTCCATCTTCTGCTCCTTCTGCTTCAACATTCAACTTTTGAGCTTCTGAAATGTGAGCTTCACCTCCTTCTTTATTTTTCTCGGGAAATTCCTAAGACATTTGTCCTGTCTTTCCACAGACATAACATCTTATCTCTCCTCTGCTTCTTCCTATTCCTCTGGAAGAATTTATTCCACCACCTTGTCTTCCTCGAAAAATTCCTCCTCTTTCTGAGTGACTATGTGGTTTCTCAGTCTCGTCTTTGGGCTTTTGTGCCTTGTCATGGGAAAATCCCTTGCCTTTGCTTAGGCTTCTACCTCTATTTCATTGACTCTGTTTCCTAGCCAACTTCTCCTCTGCCTTCAGAGAAATATGATAAGCATCCTCTACTGTCCTCACTGACATCATGTTGATCTCATCTTGGATTTCATACCTCAGGCCATTTATATACATGACAAATTTTTCCTCATCCTTCTCTCATTGTCCAGTCCCGATATTCAGCTTGTAGAACTCCTCTGTGTACTCTTTCAATGTCATACCCTTCTGTCTCAAGTTCTTCAACTTTCTGAACATATTTATCTAATAATATTTGGGTATGAATTTAGCCTTCAGCTTGGCCACCATTCTGTCCCAATTCTTTATCTTTTGCTTGTCTTTGCTTTTCCTCTCATCCTGTAGTTCATCCCACCATAGTGTTGCATGTCCTTTTAACCCGGTGACAACATGTCTCACCTTCTTCTCCTCATCAACATCTTCATAGTCAAAATATTTGTCCATGGATCTTATCCAATCCAACAATTCTTTAGTATCTAAGTTGCCTTCATACATTGGGATGTCTATCTTTTCTCTAGCTCCCAATTTAATAACCGCTCGCTTTCAACAAGCGTTCCTCGACAACATTTTCCCCTGCATCTTCTTCAACTTCAACTTCTTCACTTTTTGCATCACTGAAGTCCCCAACATCAGGTGCCCTCCTTTGTGCTTCCTCCATCACCTCTAATCTTGCACGAAGCTCTCTCATTTCTCTTTCTACAACGTTATTGGCTATAAGAGGCTCCACACGTCTCCTTGGTGGCATTGTGGTGACTGTTTCTCACACATAGAGTACAACTTCGAGCTCTTTTTCTCTACCCAAAAACAATTTCAAGCTCTGATACCACTTGATGTAGACCCCCCTACTCTCCCTCGAGGTTGTGCGACCTCTCGGTCAAGGATCGTTAAATATTCTCGAGTTGGATCATCTCCTGGGGACCTTGCTGGTCTCAAACTCAATCAAACACAGACCCTGTTATCACCCTCAGGGTTTTCACGGTCACGATTTGATCGTTACCAATTTTCTCGTCGATCAACGGTTCAAAGTAATTGCGGGATTCCAACGTGCTCGCTCTTTATCGGAGAGTTCAGTCCCCTCAATCATAAAAGTGCTCACCCAACCTCGATTGAATCATGGTCATTGATCCTTTGTCTCGATGAGATCAACGAAACTAGCGAATAGCGGGTTGCGAACTAGTACGTTCACTAATTTTTCCTCCGCTTCCCGCAATGACTCCCCACCGTCGATTTTCCCTTATCAGATCGATGGTTATCCACGGTCCTTCTTTCTTGGCACCCTTTTCCGAATCTCACACTAACGGGCGCTATCTCTTTCTTCGCATGTGACCCTGACTATGACCCGGGCTAAACCTCCTAGAGCGCTTCAGACTTTCGGCTTCGTTAAAATCCGAAAACACTTCTCCACAAATCCCCAGAGTTCTAAACTCATGGAGCGCCAAATCCACAATGGAATCAATGGTCCATAACCCCACTGCTCAAATCAATGATTCAAAGTGACTATGGGAGTTCGGGCTTCGAATGTTCTGCTCGCTCTAACACCTTACACTTCTGGAGCACTGAACTAACCAAAGTAATGTCCACCCTCCACGTGTCTCCCCCAAAGGGACTGTCGAGATCTCTTTCAGCCTTTAGGACTTCGGGAGTTTTTCACACTCCATGACTGGAAACTTCCGAAGTGACTTTCCCCGAAGTATGAGATCCGTCGACACGTATCTCCTAGAAACCAATGACCTGGATCTATTTCGGCCTTTGACTCTTCGACGATTTCGCTCTCTCCTTGTCCAAAAAACTTTCGAAGTTCTCTCACTCTGGAGTTGTGGATCTTACACCATCTGTCCCTCTAGATGATGGACAGTCCCTAACCTCTTTCAGGACTTCGGTGAATTCTCGCTCCTGTGTGCACACAAAGACTTAAAACTCATGCGCTTTGCCCAGATCTAACGATCTGGAATGGTCCCACTCCCTCTTGGACAGATCTTGACCGATAACTCGTGAAACCTTCAGAGCTTCACTTCCTTGGAAGATTTATCCCACTATCTCTTTTGAGATTTATTTCTCTAACCCTTTAACTCCTTAGAGGGTTACTCCGACACTTAGTCGAACTTTGAATCTGTGCACTCCTTGCAACAGATTCTTACGCAAGACTTGAATTCTTGGGGCGACTGTGCACACCTTGCAACAGTCCCTTTGCACTCCTTGCAAATGGAAGTTTCACACTATCTCTTCTGAGATTATGAGTCGAAATAGACTTCGTCAATGCACTCCTTGCGGACTATATGCACACCTTGCATGAACTCAACGAAGAGAAACTATTTGAAACTTAATCCAATACTTCACAGTATCATATGTTCAATAACATAAATCATTCATTCATGGAAACAAAAAATAATAGGGACGAGTTTAACAACAACCCCACACACATTTGGATCAATTTTCCTCTATTATTTTCATTCAATGTAAAAACAACTACGACTATGAAAAACAACAATTAAAATTCAGCTATGTCCTAACAAATTTCGACTATCCTCCATGTTCAACAACCTCATTTGGGCGTGCAATATTCCTACTTATCCCATAGGGCTCTTAGGGTTCCCTCCGACTACCTCTATGCTCAAGAAAAAAACTAACCACTACTTAAGTTCCATTACATTAGAGTCTAGGAGTGAAACTCCCAGATCACTTGTGATCATTCGCTCCCAAGCATTTTGATCTTTTTCAGTTTTCAATTAGTTCAAGAAAAATATTTGCAGGAAAGGACAATGTTTAATATTCCGAATTGATTCAAAGGCGCGCTAAGGCATTGAGTTGTCTCTCCATGTGTCCTTGCCGACGATGCTCCTACATCATATACACAGATAACTCCTCGAGAAAGTGAAGTTTCTTGATTTTTGGGGTGCCATGGATGGCTTAGCTTCTGAGACATGGTTGGATAACATGGAGATGTTCTTCACACTTCATTATTACACATACAACATGAAGGTCTGCATGGCGGTCTTTCAATTGAAAGGGAGTGCTCTACTTTGGTGGAAGACATTCATAACTCAACTAAACATGGTCGTTGAAGACGTGTCATGGGAATTGTTCGAGGAGTGAGTTTGGAAGAGGTACTTGTCTAATGAATTCATAGAGAGCCAAATTAATGAGTTCAATTCCTTGCGATAGGGTAATCGTATGGTACCGGAGTATGAGGCCAGGTTCATGGAGCTACTCAAATATGCTCTACATCTGAACACGAAAAAAGTTAAAGGTCAACAAGTTTGTGTTTGGCCTCAATTTCAACATTCATGCGAAGGTGAGGATCTTGATGCTTCAGACATTACATGATGTAGTTTAGAAGAACCTCATAGACGAGGAAGAGATGAACAATGGGGGTCAGGGAAGGACTCCTCCTAGACAAACTAGACAAGCAACACTGGGAGCGCATCAACATCAAACACCAACTAGACAGACTTCTGGGCACCATGATACGCCCAAAGGACACCATGATACGCCCAAAGGACCTATGTTCTCGACACCACAACGATAGGATCCTCAACAGAGGACTCCTTATAGAGCACCACAACAACAAAAACAACAATGTTGTCTGTAGCAACAACATTAGTTTAGGCTTGTTCAACAGAACATACCAGGATCACTAACTTCTAGACCAACAACTTCTAGACCAACAACTTCTACTTCAGGGACTAGGAGCACTGGACCAAAGAATGGATGTTGGACATGTGCAAAGCCACATTACCAGTGATATTGTTCGATAGAGAAGGCCAAAGTGGCTGGATCATCATGACCCACTACAGTTGGAGAGTTCGGCAAGGCCCACACGATACATGCAGCAATGAACAACCGCCAGGCCGAGCACTAGCCCACTGTGCTCGAGATGTTAGGTACGATTTTTGATCAAACTTTTAGTATTTGATAGATCTAGGAGCTACATAGAGATTTATTTCTAGTGAAACGCTTAAGAGAATTAAGGTAAAGGTAGTCGAGCAGGACGATTTCAGATACGTAGAAATGGCATCGGGGGCCAAACAGAAAGTTGGAGGAAAGGTTATGGATTGTAGCATTAACTTGGGTGATTTTGTAACGAAGGTAAATATTTATGTCATGATATTAGGATCTTATGACATAGTGATTGACATGGACTGGTTGGAATCGCATGATGTGATACTTAAATGCAAGACAAAACGGTTAAGTTTGACGGATACTTAAATGCAAGACAAAACGGTTAAGTTTAACGAAAAGGGCGAGGTCGAAGGATTAGAAAACCTTCCGATAGTATCATAGTGGTTTTCCACTAGAAAGAGAACTTGAGTTTACCATAGATTTGAAACCTGGAACATAACCGATTGTGAGAACGCCATATCATATGTCAATTCCTGAATTGTAGGAGTTAAAAATGCAACTGAAGGAATTGTTAGACTTGGGGCTTATATGTCCAAGTGTGTCGCCATGGGGTGCGCTAATGATTTTTGTTAGAAAGAAGGATGGATTGTGGAGGATTTGTATTGACTACCGTCAATTGAATAAGACTACGATACATAAACAATATCTGTTGTCAAGGATTGTCGATTTATTTGATCATATGAAGGGAGAAACTGTGTTTTTTAAGATCGACTTGAGATCAAGATATCACCAATTACGGATCAAAGAGGAAGATATCCCGAAGACCACATTTAAGACGATATTCAAACACTATGGGTTTACCGTTTTACCTTTTGGATTAACAAATGCCCCGGGTGTATTCATGAGTTTGATGAATGGGGTATTCTGCGAATACTTGGACAAGTTTGTACAAGCATTCATTGAAAATATACTGATTTATTCTTGGACAAGAGAAGAGCACGATGAACACTTGAGATTGGTTTTGCAGTGTCTAAGAGAAAACAAATTGTACGAGAATCTTTCAAAGTGTTCTTTTTAGCAGACAAAAATTCATTACTTGGGACATATCATATCTGGAGAAGGTATCGATGTGGATCCAACAAAAGTAGAGGATATAATGGAATGGACAGCGCCGACTAACGTACAAGAAGTACATAGATTTATGGGGTTAGCAGGTTATTACTGAAATTTCGTCGAAGGTTTTTCGAAGATAGAAAATCCAATTATGGAATTGTAGAAGAAAAACAAGAAATTCATATGGACTGAGAAATGAATGGAAGCATTTCAAAAGTTTAAAGAGTTGTTAATGAAAACACTGATACTAAAGCTTCTCGACATGGACAAAGAATTCTTGGTATGCACAGATGCATCCAAGGAAGTTCTAGGCAGAGTTTTGATGCAAGACGGTCGAGTGATCACATACAACTCAAGGAAATTAAGAAGGAATGAAGAGAATTACGCTACACATGACTTGGAGTTATTAGCAATTGTATATGCCTTACGAGTTTGGAGACATTATTTGATTGGATGAAAATTTGAATTAAAGATAGATCACTATGGATTGTAGCATATATTTACTCATAGTGACTTGAACGCACAACATAGGCGTTGGTCAGAATTACTTAGAGAATACGACTTTGAGATTACTTACATTAAAGGAACGGTAAACAAAGTAGCAGATGCATTGAGTCGGAGACCAGGCATATTATCGGTAATACCTCTTAAGATGAATCTTTGAGAAAAGATTCTAGCTTTAGAAATTGACGATAATTGGTACAAGGAAATTAAGGATAATACTAGACAAGATACCATGATGGTACCAAGGTATGAGGGTTATTCTTTTGACAACGATGAATTTTTGAGGTAAAACATAAGAATTTATGTACTGCCAAACGACGAATTAAGAAGTTTGATTTTAAGCGAAGCTCATCAAGAAATGTACATGGCTCATACAAGAGTCACAAAGATGAAGGAAGAACTTAAGCCTTTATTCTTCTGGAAAGGAATGAAAGCGAACATAGTTAGTTACTTCGTGATATGTCTAGAATGTGAGCAAGTGAAGGCTGAACATAGACATCCAACAAAATTGTTACAACCACATGTTATTCCTGAATCGAAATGGGAGGTCATTTCGATGGACTTTATTGTTGGATTGCCACTGACGACAAGGAGACACAATTTGATTTTTACGGTCCTTGACACTCTTATGAAGAGTGCACACTTTATTCTAGTAAGTATGACGTATCAGGCGCCAAATATAGCTAGGGTTTTTGTTACCAAGATTGTGAGACTACACGATGTACCAAGTAAGATCATATCCAACTGATGATTGATGTTTACTGGATGATTTTGGACTAGTTTCCAAGAGGTCTTAGGAATGAAATTTAATTTTGGCACAACACATCACCCCGAGACAGATTGACAAATTGAAAGGACAAATCATATTTTAGAGGATATGTTGCGTATGTAGGTGATGGATCAACAAAAGCATTGGGAAGAATTCTTGCCATTGATAGAGTTTGCATACAACAACAATTACCATAGTACGATTAAGATGACACCATTTGAGTTTCTTTATGGACGACCATGTCGGATGCCCCTGAGTTGGGACAGACTAGAGGAGAGGATTTTGGTAGGACCAGAAGTAATCAAAGAAATGGAAGAATAGATGCAATCGATAAGACATATTATTAAAGAAGTGCAAGATCGACATAAGAGCTATGCTGATGCACATCACATTAACTATAGTTATGAGGTTGGTGACAGAGTTTTCTTGCGAGTAAAACCGCATAAGATTTCAATCAAGTTTGGAAAGGGTGCTAAACTCTCTCCTAGGTTCATATGACCTTTCGAGGTTGTGGAAAGGAAAGGACCCGTGGCTTATCGACTAGCCTTGCCTAATTATTTAAGGGGCATGCACGTTGTATTTCATGTATCTGTTTTGGGACATTATATTTTAGATTTGTCACATGTTATTGACATGAGTTCTTTGCAGGTGTTGAACAAGGGTGATCTCATGGTGGGGCCAATCCACATTCTGAATCATCACACTCGATAACTATGGCGTTGAATAGTCAATCAAGTCAAGGTCCAGTGGGACAATTATAGTTCACACTCGGCTACTTGGGAGGACACATATGAAATGCATCAACAATTTCCTTATTTGTTTGATAGATTAGATATGTAGATCTATGTCAGATACATTTATTTACTTGCATTTATATATTGTACAAACTTCGGGATGAAGTTTAAAATAAGAGGGGGTGTATGCAACATCTCGTTCTACTGATCACACTTATATTGACTTATTATTTTAGGGCACTTGCATGCAAGTGATCCAGTTATAGTACATGTTAGTCCCTAAAGTTGCACTTCACTCTGAGAGGGAAAGATACAACATCATCAAGTTATTACAATGATATTTTTATAAAGGATTTTCTGAATAGGTTTTAGAAAATGGTTGAAAGCTGGATCAAGGATTCAATAAAATATATAGCTCAATGTAAAAGGTAAATAAACATCTCATTGGTTTAGTAAATGACAGACACTTTAACAGATCAGATGGTAAGGTAAATCAAGAAAGGAAGATATATGAGTATCCAATTTTTCAACTCACACATGGATTTCTCATTCCAAAATATCATTAAGAAATAAGAACATGGTACTTAAAAAAATCTTAATTATGAACAAAAACAATAAAATTTTCACTGTGTTACTCACAATCAATAAATCATATGCTTTGCAACAAAATAAATGCATTCAAGTAAGAAAAGAAATAGATAATAATATGAAAAGAAGATCTGTCCATCAAAATTTATTTTCCATTTAGTGCCAATATGAAAATATTGTCTTTGTCTTACAGTGGAGTCTTTACAAAAATGGCCCTTGAATTCCCCAACTCATCGACCATCATACACTATTTTCAATGTCTTTTTAAAGCACACATATTACTCCTGTAGATCCTACTTTTTAGATTATAGTTTTAAAATAGGATCAAATCGCTTGACTATTTCCTAGGAGAGAAAAACTCATACGAGCACTTCTAATGCCTATAGTGTAGTATGTTTAACAACCAATCCGAATATAGATTTGGTGACAACTTGCTGAAGCTTTGTAAATCCCACAAAAAGACGAATACCATGTTGCTGAGCTGGTTCATCTGAGATACCAAAAAGTTCTATTTGAACGAAGCACTAAGAACAAAAATGCTCATCTTTACTATCTTGGTAATAGCATTAAGCAATCAAAAACTGAGGCAAACTTTTCCTTGGATTGTCATTGTATGATAACTGCAGAAGCTCTGGTGTCCCTTTTTTTGAGCTTAGTTGTTAGCACCACATTATTCCAATACAATCTTATATTGGATCCTCTTACCTCCTTTTGCAAAGCCTTCTTCTCTTTCGTCTTCCTTTTGAATTCTTGTATCTTTTGCGGTTTTTTTGCATTTCATTTCTCTACAAAGGAATTTTCTTTCTTCAATTTCCTAATAATACCCTGCATCTCTTTTACCCTATCCTTTTATTTCCTTGCTTCCATCTTGAATTCTGGTTATTCTTCTATTGGGGCATGTAGGTTGAAATCTATGGAAGCTTGGGGTTTTCATAGTTTAATTTCATATTTTTAGGAAAAACCTGTGCTAAGATCCTCTTCTTCAGTGCGTTCTGAGTCTCTAGTTTCTGGAAGATCTTGTAGTTGGTCTATTTCTGGAAAAAGATCATTTTTATCATCATTAATTGCATATGTGCCTTTGAATGTAGATTTGGTGACTGAAGTTGACCTTGTAGTTTCCCTAGTTACAGGTCTCATTGAACACTGCACAATCTGTTTTCCCTTTTCACGTTTTTTCCTCTGTTCTTCATATTCCTCCTCTGACCTGTGTGAAGAAGATGCCAAGGTCTATTTTTTGATCTCTTTCTTAGTATCTTCTGAATTGTCTTCTATGATAACATGGTTTTCCTTCTTAATAGAAGGATGAAACATAGCCTTTGAATTCAGCCTGAATTTATTTGCAGCCCTGGTAGAATTTCTTCTAGGGTATTTAGATACAAGTTTCTTCTGTTTACTCTGTTTCTTACCCTTTGCAACCCTTTTCGCTATAGACAGTTTCTTCTATTTAGCTGGACTTTGGACTGGGCTTGTGGTGTAATCTTTGGGTTCATCAAGTTCCTCTTTGATATCTGGATCAAAATAGACATCTGTCTCTTCATAATTTTTAAGTTTTTTACCTCAACCTATAGTAATTTTCTCATTAAGTTTACCCATAGGAAAATCACCAATTGCTTGATGTGTTTGTAACTTTCTCTTCCCAGCATGAGTTGTCCTAGCTACAGGGGAGTTTTCTTTCATCAAAACCTCAGTGGCTTGAGAGGCCTTTTTACCTTTTCTAGGTTTAGGTTTTAGTGACTGAATTAACCAGTCCCAAGACTTTTGAACTTCATTTAAAGAAAAGATTGCCAACGTTTTGATCAACCCTTTATGAAAAAGACTATTCTTTACTGTTGTAGGATCTGACTGAATCCTCTTAGACATCTTAGAGATGATTTTTAATAATAAATAAGGTAGATTAAGAGGGTAATCACCATTCACATGAATTAACAGTCTAATATAATAAAGTTGAACCAGAGAAAATCTGGCTTCGCATGTAATGTACCTGTGAATGATCAACAGAGAAGTATGCCATTCTTTCCTCAACTAGCTGTGTGGGATGCCTTGGCTCCAATTGGGATTTTTATTTTCTGGACTTAAAAACTTATTTACAAATTCCATAACTAAATTTTCTTTCTTCCACCATCTTTCCCCATATACTAGTAACTTGCAAGCTTTAGCTATGGAATGTTCTGTCACATGCATGAGGAGTTTACCAACCACAGATTCGAATCCATCTGAATTCTGTGCAAAGGTCATAGAAATATGCTCGTCATGACCCTGAAATGTCGAGAAGAAGTCAAACCAGCCTGCATATTTAAACATATGTTCCATATGAGGGAAATCTTTGAGTAATTCTGTCCCTTATGGCTCCAACCTGGTTATCGACCCACTCTTTTTGGGCGCCATGACACTGATACAATTTTGCAGAAAATTTCTGAGAATGTCGAGGGTTTGATCACCAAATTTCGAGGGATTTCAAAGTCCGAGAGTTATCTGTTTACCTGCAAAGCATGTATAGAATGATAGACATACAAAAAATATGCAGATTACGATTTCATTCATATGGAATAATAATCAGGCGTGTTGATTTGATGTCAAGGTGGCGAGTACAACCCGATCCTTTGAGTTAGCTGCCATCATGAGAATTACACCCTGAAATAGATCATACAAAGATATGTAGATCCTCTAGCAATGATTTCGAGTGTTAAAACACGATCTCAGGAAGGTGGCACATGCAAAACTATCATTATTCCCAGCGCTGCAAGAATAACTCTATTCTTCTGTCGCCCTTTCCAATTTGACAAATTTGAAAATTCAAACGAGGGAAAGGACAATTGATGTGATATAAATCCTTGTATATCATATCTTAACTCTTGGAAACTTAAAAACATTTAAAATGTGCATAAAAGAATGAAAACAAGATTTCAAGCTAAGAAAGGAAAAAAACTAAATTTTAACAAAAATCATGAAAAATGGGTAGAACAGGGATTAAGTAAACCCAATCAGTCAAAACAAGGTTAAGGACTAACAATACATTATGATTTCGTTTTGATTATGAGTTATATATTATGATGATGATGTATTGTAATTCATTGTTACTTTTAGATGTATATGTATTGAAAGATATTATTGACGAGTTCTCCTGGGTGTGCAGTGCATATGACAGGTTATGGATGGCATCAATGGAATTCCTTGGACTCCAGATTGAGTCAGGGAGTGGATTGTATTTTGTTTGAGTATTTCATTTTACACACATGTGATATATGATTGATTACAATATGATTTATGTATATGGATCATTGACATTGTTTTTGTCAGTGGATGCATGCTTGACGATGTTTGTTAATCCGACTCACATAGGGAGTAAAGGGGTCATACACAAAAACCAGACATTTAAGGGAGAGGTGTGGCAACGTCCCTGCCACAACTTACTAGCACTACCGTTGTGACCTGAATTGTAGGTTTACGATTACCTAGTTCGAGAGGTACACGATGTCGTCAGGGAAGACTGAGACAGTCGCTCACGAGGAAATCTAAGGGGCACACAATAAGGTTGAATCCTTATTCCTTAGAAGCCATGAGTCTCTCACAAGGTTGACTGAGTGGAGTGTTGACTCCAAGTGTTGGACAAACTTCCAAAACTAGTGAAAGGCGAGTGGCACCCTTAGAGCACGAAGGTGCATCTTGAAGGGCGCATTGCGTAATTAAAATGAGTCAATAAATCTAGGTGGCCTAAAAAACAATGAAATGTTTAGACCTTGTCAGAATAAAATATTAATTAGTCAGCAAATTATAAACTTAGAAGCCTAACAAGAGTCTAAGCGTAAGACTAAGTCTAAGTCTAAGTTTAATTAAGGGACTAAATAAAAATATTAAATAAATTAAAGAGAATTGAGAATAAATCAAACTCTAGGAAAAAGAGGAATACAAATTTAAAGGTTGGGTAAAATGCACATGTGTGCATGAAAATAATAAAAAGAATTTTTAAAATAGAAAGAAATTAAAACATGAGAGAATAGGTGTAAACATAGAATGATATCTTGAGTCAAACTACCTCAAATCCTAACTAAAAGAAGACTCGTAATCAAACTCAAACTAAGATCTAGTTAGGGGACACTCATTAAATGAGAATTTGGGGAACTAAGGGGCAACTAAGAACAAAAATAGGAACACATTGGGGAATGTGAGGAAAACTGACTTTTTAATTAAAAATAAAAAGGGGAATTACTTGTGCAACTTGGGGAGAGTGTGATAAGTGTGTGTGAATAATCACTAATAAAATAATTAAAAACTTAATTATTTTTACATGTGGACATGTGTCATTTGGGAATTTTAATATAAAACAAATGGAAAAGAGGGGAAGGGGGAAGACTTTGTATTGTACTGTTATGCTGCCAACATTTGGTTTGACTGTGTTTTACTTGTGAGAGTTGGGATACCAAGCTTGCGAAAAGAGTGAAAGCTCTTCCTTGTGAGGCAAGCTTGGGATCTATTATTTTGGTTTCTTTTGTGTGGCCCCTTTGCGGCTTGGAGGGGGGGTCTAAAGGGGAAGTAGAGTACCCCTAGCATTGACTGAGAGGAAGCAGTGAAGTCTTGGGATTAGTAGGCGGAAGAGGGGACTTTGTGCAAGTTCGAGGTTGAAGATTATCTCTAACAATTTCAACACGTTGGTCACGATATTTTAAGGTTTCAACATTTGAAGGATATTTAAATGGATATCGTATATTGAAAAATGTGTTCATGTATAATATTTGGAATTATTCCAGAAATCGGCACAACATGAATATTTCCTGTATGTAATTTGTTACAAAATTTATGATTGTTTATTCAGAAATTTCGTAGCCCACGGTCAAAAAATTATATAGAACTAATGATTATTATTTGAGCAATCCACAATGTATAGATGTTTCTGGTGTATAAACTTGGTATTAAATCCACGAGTAAATGTTCAGAATATCGAATAAAACTTTAGATGCTATAATAATATAGCACTACTCTCATGCAAGTAACATAGTGAATTGTTAGGAAACGACAATATTGTTACAGCCTGTTGAAATTGGCAAATGTTATTCTTGAGTGTATAACCGAAACAATCAATCTGTTCATATCTCTGTTCATCTGTGAGATTCTTGTGTATCTTCAACTCAGTGGTTATTGAGAAATAGTCCGACATAGTGACCATTTGGGCTCTGGTGTCGATGAACTTTGAGACGTAGGTATGTATGGATCCCAACGTCAAGGAGTTCCAAGGTCGTGATCAACTCTAGTGGTCATGTTTCCCCTTTGACGCCACTAGTGTCAAGAGGTTTATGAGTGATGGCACAAATTCTCTCGACCTGATTAATATCGAGGATGCCACTGTTCAACTAACTAGGAAAGTCGGGTCCGAAATATGGAGATAGTTGGAACAAAAGATTTCCGTAGATTGTTATATTTTTGTTCCTTGACTGGGGTTATGTTTCTTGGGATTTTTAAATCATTTTCTTCATTGGATTTTCTTATCAAGGTTGATTCTTTTAATTCATTTTTGGGGTCGGTCTCTGCCTTTTTCCAGCGTGCTATTATCATATCAACTTCGATGTGCACTAGGTAGAACGATTTGGCATTGAAAGGACATTGTCGGCGAAGTTTTAGAAAGTTCTTTAGCATTCAATTCTGATTCACTCGATTGAAGTTTGGGCTTTCCGTCTAGATATTTTTGCATGCTCGATCTTAAAAAAAGGGGGGGGCCTCTTGGTCCCATTACAAAATTTACATCTTCTGTTAGTCCTGTAGAAGTAGTGTTCTGTAGCCCTTGGCTGTTTTATTTTTTGTTGATCCTTTCTTTAGACATTGGGATAAACAATATATTTTAACCTTAAATTTATTGATAGATTGTTTAGATAATGCTTAGTTAATAATTATTTATTATCTTCTAGATAGATGCTTTGATGTGACTTTTATCATAATTATAGCTAATGTAAATCCCTGTTAAGCCCGATATCTATATATCTATTAAACATAAAATTATTGATAGATTGTTTAGATAATGCTTAGTTAATAATTATTTATTATCTTCTAGATAGATGCTCTGATGTGACTTTTATCATAATTATAGCTAATGCAAATCCCTGTTAAGCCCGATATCTATATATCTATTAAACATAAAATTATTGATAGATTGTTTAGATAATGCTTAGTTAATAATTATTTATTATCTTCTAGATAGATGCTCTGATGTGACTTTTATCATAATTATAGCTAATGTAAATCCCTGTTAAGCCCGATATCTATATATCTATTAAATCCCTGTGTAGTGTTTATAAAATTTTACTTGATATAAATCGATGAAAGACCCTGATTATATTAAGCTTGAAGAGGCTAGTACTTTGGGCGAATACCTTGACCTGGGCGACAATGAACTTAAATTTATTGTCACTCATGATTATCTCGTCGATATTAGAACTAGTGTTAAGCGATGGTTGTAGTTGTTAAGTGGATTATGACCTGACCTCTTAATTTAGTGGCCTGATCGACAAGAGTAACCTTACATTTATATAGGGATTATGAGATCATCCTATCTTACATACATATTTAAGTAATTGTATGTATTCATAAAATAAAAGATTTCAATACATGTCCTATTCGTAATCAGGAATAAGCGTTAATAATAAGATTATAAAAAAATAAATGTTATTAATGATTGTTGAAACAGGAATAAGCGTTAATAATAAGATTATAAAAAAATAAATGTTATTAATGATTGTTGAAAATGTCGATATTCGTAGGAAAAGTTCGCTAAAAATCATCATATAACTTATAATGAATCAATAAGTGTTAACATTCTTGATAATGAATGTACTAATGACACTAAGTGTTAACATTCTTGATAATGAATGTACTTATGAGTTGATTATAGTAGAGTTTCTTGTATACCGCTGTGGGGATAATAATGGCATTAAGAAGTTAAATTATTAATCACCTAAAGATAAGATTACAATAATTAGATTATGTTAATGGCTATGGTTGTAATAATGATGCTATGTAAACAAGTTTTAGTTATTAAAGAATATATTTAATCATAATCAATTAAAGGTAGTGAATATTGCATTGAAATTAATTGATTGATGGTGGTAATGATTTTTTATTAATGACTGTGAAAATTATCATATTGAAATACAATTTCTTTCGTTCTTGACATGAAACTTTTGTGGAAGTGGCCCAACCCATAGGAGGATATAATAGTAACATTGAATGCCCTTCTGTTTCATATACATATTCTTTTGATTAGATGAATAATTACCAAGTAGTTGATGAAAGTTTTAATTTGCGAAACTACATTAATAATAGAATTAGAAGATTTATGATTGGAACATATGTAAGTATTGTGTAAGTTATCTTGTTTTTTTTTTTTAAACATCCTTACTTGTAGGGAAGGTTGTAGGATGTTACATTGATAAAGTGTTACTCGTTAGGACAAGTTATAGGGTATACATTGATAATTGTTAAGTGGCGCATGAGAACTTATTTTTACATGTGTATATTGATTACAAATGTTGTTAATTAGATTGATGCGCAAATGTGTAACATTGAAATAGTGTAGTAAAAAACATTTACATTTATGTCAATTGCGCAAAATTTTATTAGTGTAGTGAAGTGTATGCAAGCTTGTTATGATTTTCAGTGAATTTTAGTTTTGTGTCAACTAGCTGCGTGATTTTTGGTTATACATTAATAATAATAAATAAATAAAATGCTAATTTCATTGCTTTCCCATACTACTTAAGTTGAATTTGTGAGGGTTTTTACATTAGCATTGAAATGATTTCATAACTTCTAACTAAAACCAAATAGACATTCAAGAAAATGATTGACCTCGGTGCATAACATTGGTCAATGCTTCCTAGTCCTTTCTTTGCCACCTTCAGAATAACCCTGGTATTAACAAGATAACTCAGCTCTAATGAAACTCAGTATGGATTGAACATATAATAATCTTTCTTGAGGCTAGAGCAAACCTTATCAGAAGTTTTACTTCTCTATTTTCTCATCCTTCTTTAACTTGCTCTCATTCTTTTATATCTTCATAAAGTAGTTGGGTAGTTCAACTACCTTTTGTTTAGAAAAGTTAAATAATTTTATTTAGGAGAATACAACTTTATTTATCATAAGGGTAATAAATATTAAATAATAGGTGGGGTCGCACTAGTCTTTGTTCCTTTATTTACTTTATTTCCCTTGTAACTCCAAAAATGATTAAATACTATGAATATATCAACATCATGAAATGTATCAAAATAAGTGACCCATTCAAAACATACCAAATCACCAAACACTTGTATCTACCGAAAATATCAAAATGCTATGATATTTAAAGTTTTCAACATAACATCATATGTTTGTTGTCCATCCCAAATGTGTATCAAGTGTCTAAGTAGCAATGCCATAATATAAATTAAAATAAATGAGGGTATTTATTTTTTTAAAACTCATCTCTTTGCTTTCTTCCTTCTGACACATCAGACCTAATTTTAAGTAAGTCTTCATAATAAAACTTCTTCTCTTCAAGTTTTACTATTTCATGGTGCATGTCATTGAAGGTGATCTCTCTCTTACCATTGTTTACTTTGGTTGATTGTTCTTTGGAATGTATGGAGGAGGACTGAGATGCTTCCGAGCTAGGATATGTAGCAAGCTTCTTCCCTTTCTCAATTTGGGGTTCATTTGGAGGCACTTTGTAATTTCTAGGAAGTTATTGGGCCATGGAAGCAGTTGTCGCAACATGTGGTATTGATTTCAAAGAAGGGGGAGGAGGAAGAGGGTTATTAGGCCATTGAGTAATACCAAAGGGAGGATTTATAGGATTGTTGTCCCAACCATCATTAGCTGGATGAACAGGGGGCTCAAGAAAATATGCAATGCTAGGATGTGGATGCTACAGAGGATTAGGAGGAGTTAGAGGTTGTGAAAATACTGACTTTACACCAAGGTTCAAATAACCAGTTTGTACTAATCGGTTAAAATCTTCAAAATCAACGTCAAAGTGTATGGAAAACCTCGTTCTCTTGTGTCTTCCATGTTTCCAAAATACATTTGGTAATCTTCCCCTTCCATCTTTATTTCCTCTATTTCGACCTCTGTTACTCCCTCGATTGAAAAAGCTCATATAATTGCCATCATCATTCCAATTAGTGCAAAATTATTAAAATAAAATACAAGACACATCATAGTAAACTTCTATTACAATTTTGTTAAATATGATTTAGCTATGGCTATGAGAATAATACAATAATTCAAGCATGCAATGGAGAAATGAGTAGGAATAATGTAAACATGGAAGAGAATTCATAATTTGACAAACATCGTTCTCATTATTTCAATTTAAAAAATATGAAATGTATACTTCTTTGTAAAATTATTTTCATATGAATAGTCTACATGTTTTTGAACAAGGGAATGCATGTGTGTGTGTGTGTGACAAGGATTAATGATAAAGGGAGTGTACTTTGCAAAAAATGGCATGAAATGAAAGGAATGAAAGAAAATTCCATGTTCAATTTTCACACACCATCAACATTTATTTACATAGACCTGTACGATCGTTTCCATTATAGAGCTAATAATATGTATGGAATTCTTTTGGGAAAATTTCCAAATAATTCCTCAATCAATCATTGTGTTCATGGATTATTATTTTCACTAAATAATACATTCCCAAATTGTATATAATATGAGTTTATAGCAACCCAACAAAATATCAAACTGCCCATATATCATCAAGATACCATAAGATAGAATGATTGTCATATACGTGTTTTCCATAGTTAATAAATTTTAAATAGATTCTCTTTACCAACTTATTCTCGACAAATATTTTAAATTACATAAACAAGAGGGAAAGAACCTGGAACTACAATGAAATATAATTGGGTTAATAGGGGAATAATGTTTGAAAAATGATAAAATAATGAGGGGGGAATGCCTAATTTATGTAATTAAATTCAAATAAAACTTTAACTTGGTTATCATGCCTTTTAATTTTAACTTTAACTTGGTTATCATGCCTTTTAATTTTAACTTTAACTTTAATCCCATTTCCATTGCCAAATATATTTATTCTTGATAATTGAAAACTCAAACCCCATATCATACTTGAACATAAAATGCCTCATGAATGGAAAGCTCACAATTGTCACACAATATCATTTAATATCACTTTCTTTAGTAAACCTCATTCACATAACCATGACCATTCAGGATTGTGGGTTTTTTTTTTAAATGCAAAGGATGGGTATGTAAGTCAAGATGTAGCCAAAATAGAACAATCGACTTAGTATTATAGTCACAAAGAGAAAAAAAATGGGCACACAACCTCAATATTTTTACAGATATCAAAGTTAATGTCGAGCATAGGATGTACTTGCTTTCATAATAAATCCAAAATAAAATAATAACCACTACTCTTCTAGGTGAACCATGAGCTCAAACATAGTCATAAACTTAATGTGAGAATGGACATGGGTCGTAATAAGAATAGTCTAGACTCAGTTGAGACAATACCAGGATAAGAAGTTCATTTTATACTGGCAATATTCAAACCCAGGAAACATAGAATACTATCAATGTTGGTCTCACACTATATTATTTCTAGTAGCGAACATACAATTTACAAATTTGGGTTCGAACATAGGTCAAAACTCAACAAGTATAAATAATAATAGAAATGGGTTCGACCCATTTTCCCGATAACCCATTCTTTTTCAAACATCTTCCAAGAATAATGAAAAATGGTAATATGAACTCGAGACAAGTAACACATATAACTGAGGGTAAACATAATCATTTTTTGTATGTGAAACCCACAAATTGCATTTAAACAATTTTTCTTTTCACGAGTGAAAGACAGGAACAGAAAAGACTTTCACACTCATTACCATCCAACTAGAGCCACAACTACTTCACTTGACAACAACATATTTTTCAAAGGATGTTTAGAAGCTGGCGAGTACATACCTTGTCCAAAGATTGATTTTATACCAATTATGGGGGTCGAGATGGTTGCAACAACGAACATGAGGTGGTCAATTTCCAAAGTCGAGTTGTAGCTCTTTATCCATAGTAAAAAATGAAAATGGAATGATAATAACCCTAGCCAACAAAGATGGTAAAGTGCAGGCCTGTCAAAATTAATGTCCACATCCTCTGATATTGAATGCATGGATAACTCACTCCCCATTGCATTGATATTCCAACCATCAACTTTCAAACTATATCATTTTCATATGTCAAATCTCAACGAGTTCAAACTTAAACCTATTGTATATAAATTTTATGAAAAGCCTATCATATCAACCTTCAAACTCATGCCATGCACTATGATAACCATCCATTTCATAGTAGCGCGTGAATATGCCAAGTCTAATGGATCATGACTTGTAACCATACAAACCAAATGGTATGAGAAAAACCCTTATATCAAATATATCATATGCATTGATTAATAATTTCCTATGTATGTTTTAATACAATGCAAAATCTATACATATACATAAAGTTTGAAAAACCCCAAAACTTCATACTTTGTCATGTATTGACTATATCAACCACTTATAGCATTGCTTGAGGGTAATATGTGATGAAGTGAAATGTTTCACTCCAAATTTATTAAGAAATTGGGTCGATTTTCCATATATGAATGTTGGTCCATTATCGGAAATAATCTCAATTGGAATACCAAAATGATAAAATATATTTGATTCTAAAACCGAGATAATGTTCTCATCTTGTTCATGCTTAAGAGGAACTACTTTAGTCTACTTCGTAAATTAGTCTATTACAGTCAAGATGAAAATATGACCAATAGAAGATGAAGGCTTGATTGGTCGAATGAAGTCTAATCCCCATTCAGGGAAAGGAAAATCAAGTAAGACTAGTTGTAAAGGCATAGTAGAGAAATTTTCCCTATCGACAGAATTTTGGCATTCAATAAAAGCTTGAAAAAACATATATGAAACCCTAAAGACATAAGGCCAATAGTAACCAATTCTTAAAATTTTGTAAGAAGTTGCTTTGGCAACAAAGTGTCCACCAATGTGAATATGGGAATATGTCAATCCGTGAATTTATTTCAAAATCATTTGGGTTGTTGTATCATCGACACAACGTAACAATAGTTCATCAACAATCCTGTAGAAGAGTGAAGTATTCAAGATTAGATATTTTGAGGCCTCAAGTCGATTCCTTAATTTACGATGCTCAATATTATCAGGACATCTATCATATTGTAAATAATAAATTATGTCCCGATACCAGGGATGTGTTGCTTAATCAATATTTCCATATTTTCAATTAGAAATAGTGCAGACAAGGCATCCTCATTATTTTTAGAAGAATATCCTGGTTCATGATGTTGAGCCAATTGTAACGCTAGATCACGTCCCTTGATCGTATTGGAAGTTGTGGTCATGAAATCATTTTCTTGGATTTTGGCAAGCCAATGTGAAAGATTTCCAGATAAGTGTGTTTGTGAAAGATTTTTTTTTATTGTAGGTAACAAGACTTTTATTTGAGTGTGCTTTCCTAGAATAAAATGACGTAATTTTTCAACAACTTTGACAAGAGAAAAAGTGTGTTTTTCAATTAAAGTATATTTGAATTCACCATATGATAGACTTTGAATCATGTAAGTTATTGACTACTCATTATTATGATCATCTTTATGAAGAAGAATTGCATAAATAACTTCTTCAATGGCATTTATGTAAATGATCAAATCTTTTTCAAAACCAGGATTTGCCAAAACTGGTGCAAAAATAATTTCATTTTTAATTTCTACAAAACCTTTTTAGTAATATCATTCCAAAAAAAATATTGATCTTGCTTTAACATATTATGAATAGGCTTTACCATTCTAGCAAATCAGGAATAAATATTCTAACAAAATTAATCTTGCCCATGAATGATTGGATTTCCTCCTTAGAGGGTGGGGCTTGAACATTTTGAATGAAACCAACCCTCTCTGGATCAATATTGATGCTTGAGTCAGATACAACATGTCTGAGGAGTTTCCCTATAGTGACACGAAAAATTGATTTTGTAGGATTCAGTGACATTCCAATTTTTTGCAGCGAAGAAAAACTTGTTTAAGATGATCAAAATGATCTTCTCAGATTTTGGAATAAACAAATAAATCATCAAGATAAATTTGAATAGTTTTACTGATCAGTTCATCAAAATTTGTTTGCATAGCTCGTTGAAAAGTACAACCTACATTAATTAAACCATAATGCATTCATTCGTAGGCAAAGGTGCCCCAACGTGCAATGACATTGGTTTTATATTTGTCAATCCTCTTGGTGTGAATTTGGTTGTATCCTAAAAAATCATCAAGAAATGACATCATCTGATATCCTACCACTTGTTGTAAAATAAGTTCCATATTAGGAAGAGGAAAAATAGCTTTAACGCTTGATCTAT
The DNA here is from genome assembly GCA_009831015.1 of Picea engelmannii. NCBI lineage: Eukaryota > Viridiplantae > Streptophyta > Pinopsida > Pinales > Pinaceae > Picea > Picea engelmannii. The sequence goes on from WSFP011333412.1 coordinate 31,194, forward strand.
TCAAGGCACTAAAATCAACAAATAATCCAATGTCCCCATTCTTTTTCCATATCAGGACAAGGTTTGATACCCATTATGAATACTTAACAGGAAAAATTATATGGGATTTTATGAGCTTTTCGATCTCTTTCCTAATTGTTTCTTCCAGTGCATGATTGATTGGTCTATGTCTTTTCCTTACTAGTTTTGCTTCTTATTTAATAGGAATTGTGTGTTATATTATACTAGGATCAAAGCCACAAAAATATTTGTATGAGCGTGCAAAAACATCTCAAAATTCACGAAAAATATCTATAAATGTCTAATTTTCTTGTTCTGAACATTGATCTCCAATATTTAGAGTCTTTGGATCTTCTTGAATCCTAATGTTCATAGAAATGGTGTTTCCTATCTTTCTTTTTCATTCCTTCTCTTTGTTTTCCTTTTTATTGCTTACATCACTTGCTGAGGATGATCTTTCTAGAGGGGTTAATCCCTTTGGGAATTTGTTATCTTATAGACATATGATCTCCCTCCTTTTCAAGGGATAATTATGAAAAACGACCCATATTCTTTCATCGTTAGGAAAAACTTGCCAAGATTCAAAATTGTCTAGAAAATGAGGACGATATAATGACATAAATGTACAATATGGACTTTCAAAGAGCAATTTCCTTGTAAGGTTGGCTTCAAATAAATATAAAATATATGCCATTGAATTTAGATCTCTCCTGATATCAGTAATATTGAAAGATATAAGATTAGAAATTGACTTCCAAACCACTTGTGTATATTTCTTTAACAATTTATTAGATGGGGTATAAATTCTCTTACATATTGATGATAAGCTCAGAATCCCCAAATACAGAAAGATTATAACGACCTAGATTAAAATCATTCTCTATTCCAAGAATCAAGGCCTCAAACATTCTTACGTTATTAGTACATGCAAATTCTAATATGTAAGAGAAATTGGGAATTTTTCCTACAGGTGAATACAATATTATACCAAATCCATTTCCTTCACTAGAGAATGCACCATAAAAGTGCATATGCCACATACCATCTTAAGGGTCAAGAATATATACAACATACTCATTATCTTCTTCTAAAAATATAGAGTATACATCGATATCTTCTTCAATATAATTTACATGCAGTTGAGGTACTCTTTCAATGTATGGTGAGATTTGTCCTTTCTGAAAAACAATGATATTCTTACCATTTTTGGGAAGGGACATGTGTGTTTCATCCAGTGATATATATCCACCAGTTAAATATTTTCAGTCTCTTCCTAAAATGATAGAATAGTTACTTACTAGCATGTCGATTACTTGAATATTACATGTGGTCCTGATTTCAAGATGTGCACACAAAACCAATGTTACATCTTTGATTTCACCAATGGTGGTTTGTTGCTAACTATTATATGACAACATACCCTACGAATTTTCATTGGTGCATGAAATAACTAATTCTTCCATGATAATTTTAGACATAACATTGGGACCATATCCTCCATCAATCAGAGATCAATGTGCAATCTTATCCATAATCTTTATCGAAAGATAAAAAGGAGGATTTTTTACATAATTCCTAAGATTATATACACCTAATTTATTTATATACATTTCTTCTTCATCTTGTTCCTCAATCAAACGGGAAACAGTGGAAGTTTTACCTTCCATAAAATCTTTCAGATGCTTTTGTTGTTCATAAATAGTTACCATGTCTAATAAAGATGCACCTGCTTTAATTTTAGCGATTTTTTTCAAAATATTATATTTTGATGAAGAAGACGAGGTTAAAATTACCTCCAGACTATGAGTACCCCTTGTGATTTGAGGATAAGTTTGATGAGAGGATTTACTTGGAGTAAAAGTGGTTTTAGGAGGACAACCTTTGTTCTTGTTCTGATAAGATTTATTTCGAATATCAACCATGATTACATCCTCTTCATGAGCCCAATCTAAGGTAGGAATTGTTGTATCAAATATTTTTCCAAAGATGTATTTTCTTGCATTATTTTCAATCTCACAAGTGTTCTCATCATGCAGATTCTCCTCACATAAATTACACCAAGTTCTTGAGGGTATTGCCTTAGGTTGAAAACTATGAGTCTGATTTCTCAAGGAATCCTAAGTGGAGGTTTTTGCAGAAAGTAGAAGTCACCCCTTTCTCTCGAAAGAAATCATTTTGTTGCTCATATCATGTACAAGTTGTATCGGAGTTGATATATCAGTTTGTTTGACATAGTCCTCAACATGAATACCGGTTCTTATCAATTGTTCCTCAAGCTCTAAGCAATTTTGTAGAGAAAATCCTGGACTATTAGAATTCCTCTCTTCTAACCTATGAAAATAAGAATACGGTAATGCATTTTAATAATGAATTAAAGCAACTTGATTGTGTGGCTGAATGATTTCTAGGATCTGGTTATATACTTTAGTTAAACGTAATTTAAAATACTTGATTGTTTCACCTTTGTTGTAAACAAGATTATTGTAATATTTCAACAAATCCATTGGACTTTGAGGTTGTACATAAGTTGATTTAAACCAATAAGATAATTTATCCCAAGTTGAAAAGACTTTAGGAGGTAATTTGAAGAAGTCGGCAACAACCGTTCCTTCCAAACAATTAACAAACAATCTCATACATGTATCATTGTCATTTTCCCATATGTTATGACATGCATTTGAAAATGCAATTTAATTTTCATTGACAAAAATGGTTCCATTGCCAAAGAATTTGGGAAAATGATATTTAAACTTCAAAAGAGGATTGGCCATTGGATTCATATCTAAAGGAGAGGAAATGTGCCATAGTCTAGCATTTGCATCATCTTCAAATTGGAATAAACCATATTTCTTGATGAGGTTGATTGAACATTCTTAAAGTGACTATACATGCTTTCAATCAAGGATGAGGAAGAAGCTTGTGGTGAAGTAGGTTTTCTAGTAGTACCCGAACTGTCGGAAGAAGACATCATGGTTTTCTGGAGAGAGAAAGATATTGATAAACTTGTAACTTCAGTTTTAGAATCAGATAGGGATCTTCAAATCCTTAGATGAAGGTTCTCTAGGATTTCCTTCCTTCTTCCAATCTCAAAGAAAGGATCAAATTCATGTGACTCACCTCTTTTTCATATTGATGAATGAGATTGAGTGGTCATAAGACAACCTTCTAATGAGGAGGTTGACATGAGTTTTCCTTTGAATGACTGCTCTTTTCTCTTGGATTTCAATATCACGAGCGATAACTTCCCAAGAACGTTCAAACTCTTCACGGGTGAGGGAAATAAAACAAAATCAAAGAGACCTGAAGTGACACTTCTCTGGTCAAGAAGAAAAAACCTCATGTTTGGTTGTTGTGGGGTAGGAAAATTCATTAAACTAGAAAAATAAAAGAAACAAAAGAAAAATAACCAGAGAATAAAAAGAGCTCCCCAATATGGTTGCGAAAATAAATGTTGATGGAAGGAATGGAAAAATCCTTACTCGCAATTTTTTGAATCTCCTCAGGATAAGTTTATAACCCTAGGTTTATATCCTATCAAAAATCTCAATCAAACCTTAATAAATGTGATTCTTGGATCTGATGTTATTTTATAAATATGAAATTTTTGCATCTTTTATATGAAATAAACTAAAACAAAGTAGAAAGTATACTTGCAAAATGAATTTATGAAAATATGTGGATAAGCAAATGTAAAAGTACAAATCTAAAAGATCAGTAGATAAATAGTCTCATAAATGAGAAGAAATCAACAAATAATTTTATTAATCTCAATCTGAGCTACAACTGAGTTTATCTTTTCAAACCCCTGCGAGGGCTTGGACCAATGTTACACTTAGAAATCCAAGATGTTATATGACTCATACATATAAAACTAGTGTAAAAAAAATGAAGACTAGAACAGAAAACCAAGTTGGATCAACCCAAGCTACATGTGTATCATTGTTTTGAACTCTCCAAAACTATCATTAATTAGCACTGAAATGATTTCAGAACTTCTAACTAAAACCAAACAAACATTCAAGAAAATGAATGACCTTGGAGCATGCCAGTAGTCAATGCTTCCTAGTCCTTTCTTTTCCACCTTCAGAATAACCATGTTATCAACAATATAACAATGCATTTCCATGTTCGTTTGTAAAAAAATAAGAGGTGCACCATGAACATACAAACATAATAGGGTGGATGACAATTGGGCGCACCATCGTAGGTTACAACATTTGGTAATAAAATATGGTTTGAAAAAAATTCAACAAATATATCGATGAATTTAATTGGAAATACCCACCTTGAGGAATCATAACAAATCACACACTGAAGGGATGGTAGGAGCAGGGGGGATATTATTAGATTCCCAAAGGGGGGAATGGAAGTAAATTTCTCCTGGGGCCTTTGAATAACTACAAATAATCAAGCGTAGGCCTATGGTTTAATACAAGGTCTCTCTAGCATAAAATAATGCAATATACACTCTGTGATTTCCATAGGGTGTTCAAGCATTATTATAAACATGAAGGTCTTGAACTCCATCCTTGGAGATAACAAGATTACTCAATTTCCTGAATCAATAAGGAGGCTCTCATTTTGAATAAAAAAAACTTATTCCAGGTCTTAAGGGAACTATATTCATAATCTGACTCATTCACTAATGAATAAATAAAAACTAGCCAAGAAATTATTAAAAAACGGGGCATTCATTCATCATATCATTCACTAAGTATTTTGTATCATGGAATTAAGCGGACTCATGGAGTTAAAATATTTCTTATCTGCATTTATTAACCCATGTGTCAACATCCCTTATATTAGTGCTTAATGACATGATGAGGACCTGAAAGGACAATATCCCATCCCCTTTGCATTTGGGAATTCACTCACGCCAAGGATATTGAATCCATTAACATGGATTATCATGAGAAAGGTGGGATTGTGCTTCAACCCACATCCAAAAATTACAATGGAAACTGGCATACAAGCAGGCATTTTGGAACCAAATGGGTAAACATTTTTTAAGATTCACTAGCCTATATTTTGGGAATATGGTTTGCAAGGTTTTCAACTTTGTGTCTTCTAGAGGATAATTAACAAAAAGAGTCAAGCTACGGTGTGTCTCTAGAGTCTATTATTTGAATTTTTTTTGTGGAACCTAGGGTTAGCAAATTAAAATTTAGAATTTATCTTAAATTTTCCATATTTTTCATTTGTTTATAAAAGTCAATGTGGTGTGTTAAAAAAATTCAACTCACACCAAATAATGTGGTGCATACTGTAAATATATAGGATGCACAATTAGCAATGTGTAGATTTCCCTAGAGCGCACCATTGTAACAATAAATTATTAAAAGATCACCCGTGTTTACTCCATTCTCTTTATAATATACAAAATCACCATTACTAGTGCTTCTTAATATTACCAATGCATTGGTTAGAGTGGGAATTTTTTTGGTTAAACAATTATTGTTGGTGTCTCTCAATATTATAACCGTATCTTTTAGAATATCTATATTTCAAGGCATCTAGTTCATCTATTGACCTGGAGAGCAATGGTAAAACATTAAAAAATAAAATAATAATAATAAAATCATGTGTTTTCGGTGCTCTTTATTATAGAGAAGCACTGCTAACAGAGTGTTTCTTCTCAATATTAAAAACACATTAGCTAGAGGAGGGATAAGTAAATGCTTAAACCTTGGGGTGCATAGATTGACATGGAGTGAACAATAAAACATAAAAAAAAAAATCCCACATTTTTGTAGTGTGTTTTATAATATCTATAGGGACCGACTATGGTGCTTCTCAATACTATACATGCATCATTAAGCACTTTTTTTAAAAAATAACTCCGACCTATCGATGTGCTATGTAATGTAAAAATGCACCATTACTCATGCCTCCATACATAAAAAGCACACCATTGATCTTATTTAAACAACAAATTTCCCAATTTATCCATCTGGTTTGAAGAGTGTGGATGTGCCATAAGTAGTGTGTAGTATCATGAAAGATGCATTGATAGTCGTCAGTGTGTAGAATAGGTGGCAGATTGATAATATTAATAAAAACATAACCGGTTTATTAGTGTAATATGTTTTTGAAAGGCACATTGTTGATGGTGTGCTAAATGTTATTCAACACCTTTATATAACAGAAGTACGTCGACTTGTACAACTTTGTACAGGACCGGGAGAGAGGGAGAGGTATTTGTACCCTTTCCCTATTACATCAGATACTCATCTCCTTATGAGGAATTTTTTCCTCGCCAAGTTTTATGAGGAGGCTACATCCCTCAAGTGGAACATGTGCTTATTGATGCAGTTTATCCATCACTAGAATCATGATAGGTAACCATTCAAGTCCGGTCCTGATCTGTGGTATTAACACGTAGAGGAGGATATATACTTCATTAACGAGTTATCCAAGATAGTGGGGAATTTTCCCCAATTCCTTGATCTCCTACCTACCATTGCAGGAGAGGGTAAGATCATATACATTCAAAGATATGGCAGTGGGGACATCACTAACCTTAGTGACTTCCAATGTTTTGGTGGCTACTTTCATTTAGGTGCATTCAATGTAGAGGATGTTAGGTGCCTCTCACTTATGTTCATGGCAATGGAACACTACACCTTTGATGGGTACTGCATTAGTTTCCCTCTATTGCACTATGTATATTCTTTAGTTCAAAGGCCCAAATTGATTAAGCGGTCTACCATTTTTTTGTGACAATTTTGTTTTGCTCTAGATTTCTATCATGCTACATTTGATGGGAGGATGAGCTTCCCATTTTCTACAAAGGTATTATGTTTATTTGTTGAGAGATTTTTTACCACTCGACTCACACTTGACAACCTCCCTCCTAGGTTGATGATTGATGTGTGTACGCAGAGTGGGGGTAGGTATTGCCCAAGACGGGTCAACCAAAGCTCATGTGTAGAATCAGTCTGAGGTATTTCATATGCTAGCTAGTGAGGATGATCACACCTTGGATATTGTGTAGTACCCATACTCAGGTTTGGATTTCCTATTTAGCTAGATTGAACCACCAGATGCTATAGGTAATATTAGCATTATGTTTTGATTATCTAGTTGTATTTTTGTCTTATTTAATGCACTTGTAATTTAATGTAATATTTTCTTTAAATTGTTTGATTATTGTTGTCTATATTATATAGATATTGTCACCTATGTTGGGAAGTCCCTCCCCAACATGATGAGTAGATGGTTGAGGTCGATTTTCCTTATATATAGAGACCCAACCTACGACATAGGATAGCTCGTAGATTCCTTCAAGAGTTGGTGGATCAGTTATGTGTAGCAATGGTCCGCCATATAATGGTCCCTATATGAGCTAACATGATCATATGGGACCCTGGGATTGTAGTGATATGGGCGACCCTTATGCAAGATATGAAGTTATTAATGCATCATGTTGTCGTTGTGGTCAACCTACTTGAGAGATTTATGGAACTCTATCCTCCACCTCCTCTACCTCCACCATATTCTCCTCCACAAGCCAACCACCCACCCTCTCCTCCTCCACGAGTTGATTGACCACCATCTCCTCCTCCATAATATGATCGACCATTGTCACCTCCTCCAATATCCAATCGACTACCATATCCTCCTCTATGAGCCAACCAACCAYCATCTCCTCCTACACTAGTCGAACAACCACTATCCTCTCCTCGATGAGCCAACTGACCACCATCTCCTATTCCACGAGTTTGAACGACCACTATCTCTTCCTCCACTAGTCAATCAATCAATTTCTTCTCTTTAAGGAGTCAACTGGTCACCATCTCCTCCTCCACAAGCTAACTGACCACCATCTACTCCTCCACGAGCCAACAAACCACTATCATACATACATATATATTTGACTTGAGATGTGTGTGTGTGTGTGTGTGCACGCACATACATACATACATACATACACACATATATATATACACATTTTCCAGGAAAAAAAAACTATGTATTCTAGAGAAGAATATACATAATATTTTCCTTGTAGGACTGATCACATATTCTCTTCAGCAGACTTAAAATAAGCAATTGAAATTTCTCTTTGACTATATAACCACACYTGTCATCTTATTATAGTTACAAAAACATGTACAAGCATTTATTTATGTGTCTAAACCACCCACATATGAATATTGTCCAGTCTAATACTTGTCACATCACAAAAAAGAGGTAGACATGAAAAAAGTTAGAGCATAAATGAAATTTCCTCTAAACTTTGACAAACATAGAATCCTTAGAGATAAAAGAATCCTCTTCCATCGATAATGTTGCTTTGGAGAGATCATTGGACATGGGGTTCAACTCTCTATAAATATGGGTGAAGCACCTCCATTCGAATTTGATGAGAAGATCACAGATTTTGTTTCAGCATCGACTATAAGTGAACCACCTGAACTTGCAATTTATCGTTGTCCCAGTCTATAACCACCTTGGATTATCTCATTACCTAAATCCTTTTCACACTCAAATTATTTGCAAATTATAACGTCCACAAAGAAAAAAAATCCACCTTGGTTTTAGAGTCTCATCCTGGAGATTATCTTATTTGGAAGTAATGTGTGGTGGACAAATGAAGAACCATGCCAATCCTGCATCTAGGGGGATGCCCTTGGCATATGCCATCAAATAATCTCCATGGAATTTCATATACTAACGTGAGAATGGTAGGATGATGGGGTTTTTCTTTCTTCAACTTACACTTAAACTTCTGGGTAATCTTTGCCACCAATCTTACAACTACCTCGGTTGGGATGAATTTATCTTGAAAATTACTCATGTTACATGCCCACCAAATGAAGTAAGTGAAAAATAAAGGAAGGGACCCAAAGTCTTTCACAGAGGCATCATTCATCCATCCTTTTAGCGAGTCTTCGAGACTTCCATCCAAGGAGGGAACATTTGCTTTAAAGACTATTTTAACTGAAGACCATACCTAATCCGCAAAGGGACATGAGACAAACAGATGATGGGTAGATTATGCCTCCTGCCTACACAACACACACCTTTTGGGACCTACACACACCCTTCTGAGGTCATTATCCCACGTTAAAAGTTTGTTGTCGAGATCTAGCCACAAAATAATTTTCGTCTTCAAAGTTGAGTGCATTTTCCATACTTTTTCCCACCACCAAATACATTCTCCAGTGAATGTTGCTTCTACTTGATCCAAATAAATGTCGACCAAAATTTAACCATCTATATTTTCCCGCTCTTGGATTAACAAAAAATAGTGATATCAGAAGATGAAAATTTTTGAACTATTATCAGTTCCTTGTGTAGTCTCCGGTCTCAGCTTCATCACATATTTTTCGGATCGAAAATCCAAGTTCATATACTCAAGATATCCAGATTTAAATTTTAAAGCAGAAAATGATACCTCTTTCATGTAAAATAAAGCCAATCTATTAAAAATGCATATAAATTTTTTGGGTTTCAAAACCCTTGAAAATCTTCTTATATTGAGTTCAAAATCCATAAAAATCTATCACTCATTGGAACCCACCATACTCTTCGACCATCATACTTTTTATCTCCACTCCACTTTACTTTACTTTACTTCCCCTTTTATTTCACACTTAATTTTATTTTATATACTCCTTATCAGGTTCATTATCGGGTTCACAAAGACGAACAACCACTATTCCCTCACCTCCCAACCCACGACACTCTACTTTACCCCTCTCTCTCCATTTCCTCACCCATTCCATACTTAATATTTATTTGAGTTATGGGTCGTTCTCACTCGCCATAACTCAACTCACTCCCTCCCCCTCACTTCCCAACTCGCTCACCTCATTTCTCCCCCCTCACCTCACCCTACGTCACCCCCCTCATCTCCACCACCTACAAACTAACCCCCGTTACCTCACATCTCCCCCTCACCTAAATCACCCCCACTCCCACTACCCACATTTTACCTCACTCATCTCCGCCACCTACAAATTAAACCCCCTCACTCACCCCTTTCCTATACTCTCGTTCCTCCCACTTATTTCCACTCCATTAAACATTAGTTACCATTATTTTATTTACTCACCTTTAATTTTATTATTATTTTAATAACTCACACTTTATCATTATTTTAAAATTTTCATATTTTATCTCTTTACATGGAAATTAATTATTGGTGCACTATTAATCAATCAGATTTCCACCAATCAAGTGATGACACATGGTAAGTTGAGGATCGTGCCACATGGCAGCTAATTAATGGATGACATGGCAGTTTCATCAACCTATGAGATCAAGTCACATGGCGTAATTTTATTGGAGACACATGGCAATATACTGATGGTTGACTCATTAATGACTTGGCACAAGTTGAATTTCCATAAGGAAGGATGAAATTTAATCCAAGGGCCCAGATTTGCCCATGAATTTTGATAAACGGTGGCTGAGTGTTAATTTTCCGGAGGCCATAACTTGAGCTCCGGGTGTCGGAATTGCGCAAAATTTATACCGTTGGAAATTTATTTCGATGTAGAAGATGATGATATAGGTTTTAAAGGTTGAAGGTTGCTACATTTTCCCCAGAAATTAAAATATCAGTCTGCCGCATTTTTAATGGGCCCGCGTGACAACTCAACTTCATGAGCTCATATCTTGAGATCCGGGTGACGAATTTGGAAAATTTTTATATCATTGGAAAGATAAGACAATGAAGATAACATTAGAAGTGGTTTCAAGTGCTTAAATGCCCACATCCTTACCATAAAATTATAACACAAACATCTCTTAAAGGAGACAACAAATTAAAAGTTATTTGAAATAAAAGTTTATTTAAAAAAACTTTTATTTAAAGATTTTTGGGGCCCACTTTAAAGCATGAATATCAATGAATTCAATTCATTAATGAAACTCCGATGTTGTATTAATTAAATTTATTTACTAAAAAAGAAAAAGAATTCAAAGAGAAAAGAAAAACCCTAACTACTCAAGTAGTTAGAAGAACATTTCTTTTAAAAAGGGAAAATAGAGACTTCATGAGTTCCAGAATTCATTGTTGAGAGGGCATTCAAAGGAGCATGAGAGAGACATACCAAACATAATTATGTAATCAATATTTTGATCAGCAAGTAAATATTTTCATTCTTCTCCATTCTTTTCTTCTTCTACATTGTTTTCTCAAAGCTTTGTGTTTGTATTCTTGAAACAATCATGGGGCTGAGTTCTCAAGTGTTTTTCTTGTAATCTTCCAAGACTTTTCATATATGATCATGGAGCATTTGTATCCATATATGCGACTGCCAAATGGATGTTGTATATTTTTAGATATATTTTATGACAAAGACTCCACAAAAAATTATTTCCGGGTTGATCTTGACTGTATCTTGTAACTTTGAGTTTTAAGTATGCGATATTTGAAATTGACCTATCAAATTCCCTTCCATTTTAATTACAATACTCTTTTAAAATTATTTGAGATGATAAGAAATATTCATTCCTTTCTCTTGTGAGGAGATATGAATGTATCTATAGAGGATTATATATGTGGCATTGAGTATTTCTATATTTTTATATTGAAGCTCATATTCAATCTTTTATTTGTAAAGAACATCTTACTGCACATAAATATCATACTAGTTTATTGAATAACCATTTTCATATAAATCTAAGCAATAAGATTTGGGGTTTGCTGCCTAGCACTCTCACTAATCCAAGATATACAAATATATATATTTTAGCCAAAGAGGAGAACCACCTCTCTAAAAACGAAGGGGGAATAATTTCCTCATGTGGTTGTTGTTCCGGTATTGACATATCCAAGCATCATCAATAACCAAGATATGTTGTGTATTTGTTAGATAGGGACTTCTTTGACCAACTCAAGGAATCGACCTCCTCTTCTCTCAACTTGAAGAATTTGGATCGGAGATTTCCAACGTAACACCTCCATTCTTCCACATGTTTTCCCTCTAAACCCATAAACGAGTCTACAACCATTCATTACAACCAACCCTATCCATCCCGGGGGCCTTCGCATCCCAAAGGGAGAAAATTCCTTTGTAGTGTCGAGTTGAAACTAGCTCTTCAAATAATTTAAAGTCTCCATCTGAGATTTTCCAGGGGTCCTCCCTGATCTTTAATCTTTTGTTGTTTCTGATTCTCCAAACAATCCACTCTTATATGAGGAGGAAGGCTTCCACTAGAGTTTTCCACACCATTAAACTATTTACGATCGATTTGTGTAGAGTATGAAACCATTCCTCCATCATCATACCTATGAAGTACTTTGATGACATAACCATACCCCATAGCATTCCATTATGGGTTATCCTCCAGAGGCTTTTTGCAACTAGAGACCAATTAAACATATAAATATTTTTTATCCCCCATCCTCCCAGTCCCTTGGGTTGGGTAATGCGCGACCACTTGACAAACAAGATTCCTTCTGCATTCTTGTTACCAAACCAAAGAAACTGAAAGTTGATATTTCCAATTTATGTGTCAATACATTTAGGGGCTTATCCTATGGACACCCAATAAACGTGGATATTTCTAAGAATAGATTGAAGAAGAATTAGGTGCCCTCCCCTCGATAGCCAACAATGTACTCATAGGGAGATTATTGCCTCAAGTTTTTTGTAGAGCCATGTATAGTTCTCATAGGACTAGGAATTAGGTTTCAACACAATAAATTCCCTTTTGAGAGAATGGCAGAAGACTGTCCAACTACTACTGCAAATTTTCTTGAGGAAAGTTGAAAAGGAGAATGGACTTAGACACGTTCATCTCCATACATGTAGCAAGACAAAATAAATGTAGAATGTCTTTAAGAACCTGTAATTCTTGAGTAGATCTTACACCAAAGCGAAGGACGTCATAAAAAAACAAAAAATGAGGAATAATTTCAATAGGGGTGATTTTGACTCCTTTTAGCAAGTCTCTTCTCCTACCATTGCCTATCAACCTACTTAACCCTTATGTGATAATAAGAAATAGAAAAGGAGATAGAGGGCATCCCTATCTAATTCCTATGGAAGAACAAAAGAATTTGGAGGGAGAACCATTAATTAAGACAACGAATGAGACAAAAATGATGAAATCCATTATCCAATTGACTATGGACATATTCATCCCAATCTGAATTATAACAATTCTCGAAAAGACCCAACTAACTTTATTACATGATTTAGAAAAATTGCATCTTCAAGATAATAGATGGGATATTTTGAGTCTTGATCGAGTGAATAGCTTCTTGGGCCAGGGATACCACATCATTTATTTTTATATTAAATAAAACTTTGAAATTTATCTATATGTATTTCGGTGGCCTCCCATCTATTCCAACTGGCTCATTTTGGTAGGTTTTTCCTAGTTTTCGGGTCCCTGAATTCCAAGGCCATTTTGAGGCCCTAAAAAATGTTTTTAGGGCTCGCCACAATTAGAACATAGTTGGATTTAGATTCTGACGACAACATGTGTATTCCTTGGATATACCTTTCCAACGGGCTATCATGCGCCTAAAACAGAGATCGTATGCAAAAGTTACAACCTCGGGAAGTTGATGTACTAATTTACCCCAACAGGGCCCACATGACTTGTGGCGCTTCATCTCCTAGGGTTATATTTTTGGATGTCTAGGGTTTTGGAATTCCTATTTATTGTAAAAATTATTGGAGAGCCTCATTGTAACCATATTCTTGCGAATGAGCGCATCTGTCACATCTCTTCTCAAAGATAAGTCACCACCATTCTAGCAAGATTGTTTTCAGTCTGCATTTTACAATTTCAATATATTTCCTTATTGAATAGAAGCCATTTTTATTGTATCTTTGTTATTGTTCCTTATGCTTCTATGTTAAGCATAATAATAATATGTATTCATTTCGTTATGCTCATAAAATCTAGATCAGTGGTATCAGAGCGATCTTCTCCTTGTTGTTCTTAATGCATGTCCCCGACGAGGTTAGGGTACAAAGAATTGGGTGTCGAGCTTGTTTCTATTGAGGAAAAAAACTCTCGCACACCCAAGCGACCTCTCATGGAAGGAGAAAAGAAAGACGACGGGATAGGAGATCCTTTCAAAATGCTGCTCGAGGAAGCCCTCATGCAACAGAGGAACGAGATGATGGATAGTTTTGCGCAAATCCTTCAACGACTACCAACAGGCGACGCATCTTCCTCGAGCGAAGGCGCTGCCCCCTTCAAGGTACAAATCAACTTTGATATTGCTATATTTGAAGGTCATATATACATAGATGTTGTAGACAAATGATTGAATCTATTAGAAGGGTATTTGTTTGTCCATAACTTTTCGAATAGAGAAAATATTACTTTTGTGCTCCTCAAAGTCGTTCCCCTTGTCAAAGATTGGTGGGAAAATTTTTGTGAGCAAAATGAAATAGAGGAACCCACACTATTTATAGTCATGGTCACCTAAGATTCTTTCAGGGATTTTATTAAGGAACAATACTACCTATGATGACTTGTATACAAAATGGGCCACACTCCAACAGAAAAGAGACCAAGCAGTGCCAGAGTTCACAAATATCTTCCATACCTTGTGCACCAATATGGGTATCAAATATTTTGAGGGACATTTGGTGCTCAAGTATCATGGTGGTCTGCATAGATACATCTAGGACAAAATGGAGTTTCTAGAAATATCGTCCTTGGGCGTGACCTATAGATATGCCGTCAAAATCGAGCAGAAAATTAAACAAAATACGCAGAAATTTAGGCTTGGGAACCCCTCATAGAAAAATAAGGGCAACCCCAACCCATAGAACAAATGAAAGAGCAAAGATGGATAGCCTCAGGACAACCAGGCTAAGCCACAAGCAAAGAAGGACACCAGAAAGACAAAGAAAGATATCGGGAAGTGGTGTGACTTCCATAAGATCCCCTGCCATAACACTGTTGATTGTTGCTCAAAGCAGTCGTTGGTGGCTAAGATGAAATCCTTTTAATCAGATGTGGGTTATGACTCTGATTTAGAACCAGAAAGGGGGAGACAGATCATTGACACGGAACCCAGTGCCACCATTTATACCACCAAGATCTAGCCCGGTGAACCAACAGAGCCAGAGGAAGGCGAGCACCTCTTTCATTCATAGATGTGGGTGAAAGGAACCCTGCTGCACTTCATCTTTGATATTGATAGCTAGAAGAACCTCATCTCAGCAAAGGTCTTCAAGTGGCTAGCCCTGCTGATAACACCACACTTGCAACCCTACACCATTAATGGATGCCTCTTCCAAGGAAGCGATCTTCGCATTAGCCAACAATGTTGCTTGTCGTACGACATCAAGCCCTTCAAAGATGAAGTATTGTGTGATGTTTCTCCTCTTGAAGTTTTAAATGTTCTTTTGGGCCAACATTATTTATGGAACCCGTTAGCACTAAAAGTTACACTTTGACTGCTAAAGTGAAATCTCAATACCCATCAATAGGTTTATGAGATAAGTCTTAAAATGTGGTGTCAAATGGATAAAACTCAATTCAACAATGTCAAAACACAGGAAATTCTAGATGAAATGCATCAAAAAAACAGGTCTTGTTTAACTTAGGTAAGGGTTTTGAGGATTAGTGTGGATAGGAGGAAGACTTAGTAAGAAAATAAAGTGAGTTTACCACTAGCATCAAGATTTACAAGTAGACAAAGGAGATAAAAGCTTCATATATAAGAGCTTCTTAAATCCAAGCAAACAAAACTCCAAGAAATCTATAACAGTATCACAATCAAACATCCATTGTCATACAACTACAAAATATCATTTGAATCCTTCAATGACAATAAAATTTCAGAGTGAGAGAGATAAGAAGGAAAAAATAAAGCTAACTTCCATTAAACAATATTTCATTAAATATGATACATCAAAACCAGAGTAGGCTCTGTTTCATTAAAATCACCAAAAAAGGTCTTTTACATCAACCATTCGAACCTCTAAATTGTCTTCTAATGCTACTTTTATAGCCTAAACAAGGAATGATAGCATACAATGCAAGATTGATCCTCTAACATAGGATTCTTCCACCTTAAAATGAAAATATTACACACGTACAAGCTGGAAAAAACAAACTGCTATAAAAAAGGCTAATGTTGGAAACTATCCTAACACCTTGATCTTTCATAATGAGGTGTCCTTTGAGCACATTTCCTTTGTTTCCAGGTATCCTTTAGCTTTAACTGACCTCCAAACAGTTGTACCATGATCCGCTAGCCATCTGGTGACTGTTGATCCTCTTGAACCCATCAAAATAGGAGTTTGTAGTGAATCATGTAGTGTTGACTATATTAGCCAGTTCACAGTGAATTTTGCAGTGTTTGACTGTGTATACCAGTTCGTAGCGCCAGGTACTGCAAAATGTCCTGTAGCTTCCCAATTTGTCCAGTTTGAGTCCAAAGCACCCAAAAACTTTTCCTAGAGTTAGGTAAGCCTGTAGAAGCCTCATAGTATGGTGTATGAGTAAAAACTCAGTTATAGGCATTATACTTTCCCAAAATCTTAAAAAATGCAAGGATAAGCACTTCCAAAACTGAGATTCTTTAAGACATTTCACTTCACTTGATGTGTCTGATACTTCTTCTAGTGGTAGCTTGGGCTAACACATTGAAATTTCTTTGGGCTAACTCTTCCTTGAAAGGTTGCAGCTCCAGCTTAAGTTTTCTGATCTAAGATTGTAAATCCTTGTTTTGTCTGTATGAATTCTTAAGTTGCCTATGGAGGGGCATAATTCTCTTTGTTGTAAACCTGGCTTTATCAATAGTTTCCAAATACATATCCATCAAATCCTTCAACTTTTTTCTCTCAGCCAACCCTTCTCCCTTCAATCTAGCAATATCCTTTCTGGCTTCTCAGAGTTGTTTGATTAGTCTTTTGAAGGTGGTGTTTTCTGGGGGAGTGGTCATGTCTATGACCTCAATACGTTTTTCAACAACTTCAACTTTTCCTTTACTCTTTCTCTTGATGGGAGCATCTGTTATGTCTTCTTTTTCAACACTTTCCTTCCTGGATGATGACCTGGTGTAGGCCCTCCTAGATTTAGTTTCAACTGCAATAGATGGTGATGGGAAAAGTAACCTCCTTCCCTTTCTGCCTGTGGCTTTAGTTGATGGAATTTCTGCTAATTCTGGAGCTAGTTGGGGTGAAAATTCCCTTTGTGGAGAGTGATGAGATCCCCCTTCTTCGTTTTATTCCTTAGTAGCCTCATAATTTTTAGTAATGTATTTTATCTTCCTCTTCCTACTTGTCTCTGCGTGAACAATGCTATCAACCCGAAGAGGGATTTGCAATTTAGATTGTAGAGTAGGAGCAACATTTAATTGAAAATGTGCAAAGAAAATGAACTGATCCCAGTCAATATTTTTCTTCTTCAACTCCTCCATCACATGCATTTTAATCAACCCTTAGTGAAAAAAACTTGTGTCCACAACCTTGGAATTGGCTTGGACCATGTCAACCATTTTCCCAATTCTTCTAAACAAATAGAAAGGGAGGTTCATGAGGTCTTTTCCTATGAAGTGCAGTAAAATTCTAGTGTGGCATTGATAAATCATATTGAACCTGCCCTCACAGGTGAAATATCTCTAGATCACCCTTATCATCTTATAAAATCCTTCAACCATGTGGCTCCTAGGCACTTCCTTTGATTGGTTATCTCCCTGACATTCTGGTTTAAGGAATTCTTTAGAGAAGGTTGTGTTTAGATTCATAGACTTAAACCATATTTCACCAGTGTTTAGTATCTTAGTAGTTGTTGCTATAGTTTCTTAAAATACCTCAAGTTCAAGAGTTCCCACCTTAGTTTTGGTTCCATCAAAATTCAAGGAAAAATCTCTAGCTACCTCAGGGTGCCCCTTCTCCATCTTCTGACAAAAATTGAAACATCCCACTCTTTGGAAGACCTCTTTGATCAAAGGTTCAACAAAAAATAGTTGCATGTCACAGGGTTCAATCCTCACTATGCCCCCACCCTTGTGAGCCTTCTTATGTTGTGGAGTATCCATTGATGTTATAGGAAGAAAACTAAGACAACAATCTGAGTGATGCAAGAGGCAAAATAGAAAGACATAGGTATTAGGGTTTGGATGGATAATATTTTTGAGAGCTGGCTTCTATATAGGGTTTTAATGTTCTTCTGCTTGTTTTACGCCTATGCTTATGAAAGTGTGGTTGATAGTTAGGAAATGGAAGAAGACCATACAGGAAAAATGGATAAGCAAGGAGAAAGCAATTGCAAAAGATTTAGTTTAACCCTTCACCATCATTTTGCAAAATCATCATAACTTTATCAACAAAGTTATTTTCAATTTCCAAAATATAGACTTTAGAGTTAAAATTAGAATGGAAACCTTAATGGTAACCAGTTGGTACAGGTTGTGAGGTAAGTGGATAACAGTGCTGATTTGATGTACATGTTTACAACGCCAAAACAGGGGATTCACAACACAATTCACAACATAAGTAGCAAAATCCAAGTAAGAGATAGGCACGGTGGCTTGACAACAAGGTTTGCTCAATATTTAGTAAAATAAGATGAGAGCTCTACAGTTGGGTGAGAATTTTGACAAAAGAGGTAAGAGGGATGGTTGGTAGCGTGGATCACCAAATCGCAACGCCTAGGAGAGGAAATACAAGCACATTCTTTTACTGTTCTTCAACAGGGCTTAAAAAACTCATGGAGTACCTGGAGGTTGAGGCTTAAAATTTGATATGCTTGATATTGGACGAATCCACCTGCAACTGGTCTAACCTCCAACTCACTTTTTCCATCTAGTTCACAGAAAATTCTGTAGCGCCTGTCTAAAAACAACAGTTTATGCAACGCCGAGCTAGGAGCAATTTGAAATCTTGGGAAAACAATTAGAAAATCTTTAAATGATGAAATCCCATATTATTTCCTTAAAAAAACAAGTGTTGAAAACAAGGAGATCAACTTACAAAGCATCATAAGTGAAATTATGGTGATGAGAGAAAACTATACTTGATATGCACTGCGAAATGTCGTGATGAGATGGCAATGTACAAAATGAACTTGATTTGACCTTCTAACAGGTAGAGGGACAAAATGGAGGGGTTTTAGTACATCATGGAAGTGGTGACATGTTAGGGTGGTGGTGAAGGCATAAGGACGTTGACTTATCTAACCTTGTCATAAATATGAATACATAAACCAAGGGTTTGGGCCAACCAAGGCTATGAATACCTAATAAAACTATGAAGAAGAGGACAAAAGTAAAAATTAAACAACACTAAGCATAAAAATAAAAAACCAAGGATGAATTGACCCAAACAATTCCATGTGATAAAAGAACCATCATGTTGTATATGAGTCTAGGCCTCACATTGTTATTATTACTTTGGATAGGAAATTGTACAGGATACCTAAGGCAGTCTCACCTAGTGTTATTTCCTTGATCTCTACCAAGAAATGCAAGAAGGTCATCTCTCAGATTGGGACATTTGTCTTCTTCGTGATTCACTCTTAGAGTGAGTGAAAGATTGAAACTTCATATAGGGCCTCTACGGCCGACATCTCCACACATCAGAAGCAAGTGGATAAGGTCATGGAAGAATACACAAATATCTTCTCCTCACCAATCGGGTTACCTCTGCACTGTCAAGTCAAGCATCCCATCGATATGACCCCCGACACACCGCTACCCAATGGGCTAGTCTACCGTCACTCTTTGTTAGAGAATGAGGAGATCAAGCGACAGATCCAAGAACCTCTCCACAAGGGGTACATCTGTCCCAGATCATCGCCTTGTGGGAGCCCAATCGTGTTGGTGCAGAAGAAAGATGGGACCTGGCAAATCTGCATTGATTACTGAACCCTAAATAAAATCACATTCAGGAACTGGTACCCAATTCCCTGAATCGACAATCTCCTTGATCAGCTCAAGGGATCCAAATACTTCAGTGAGATTGATCTGAAGTCTGGCTACCACTAGGTCTCAATATAACAGACAGATGTGTGGAAGACCGCCTTAAAGTCAAAAGAAGGTCTTTTTGAATGGTTGTTCATGCCCTTTGGTTTGACAAATGCTCCAACAACTTTCATGAGGATGATGGATGATATCCTGCGACCTTTCACCAATACTTTTGTAGTGGTGTATCTATATGAAATACTCATCTACAATAAGACTAGGGCGGAACACTTGCAACATATTCAACATATTTTGCACACCCTGCGGCAACACAAGCTATATGACAACTTGGAAAAATGATCCTTCGGCATGGACAGGGTCCAATACCTAGGCAACATCGTTGATAAACATGGTGTGCATTTTGATGAAACCAATATCTAGGTCATATGTGATTGGCCATCCCCAACCACACTCACTGAGCTTCAGAGCCTCTTGGGCCTTGCCAATTTCTACCACAGGTTTGTGTTGGGATTATCCCATATTGCATGGGCCCTCAACCAAGTAACTGAGGGTGGTGGTAAGGAAAAATCTGTGTGGGGCATGTCCCAACAACAAGCGTTCGATAATTTGAAGCAGCGCTTGTGCTCAGCCCCAGTACTTTCATTACCAGACCTGCAACATCCCTTTGAGATCGAGATATATGATTTAGACTATGATGTGGGCGCAATTATCACTCATCACGGGCACCCAGTGGCCTATCATAGTGAGACACTATCAGATTCCATCTGTAAGTACCCTACTTACGACAAAGAAATGTACTCCATTGTGCAAGCTTTCCGCTAGTGGAGAAATTACATTCTTGGGAAGGAGACAGTCATCCACATTGATCATAAGCCACTACATTCATGTAGACACAAGACAAATTGCAGAATGATCACCATCATAAGTGGTCCAAATACTTGAATGAGTTCCACCTCAACATCAAGTATAAAACATGAAGTACCAACCGAGTCGTTGATTTCCTCAGTTGACCTCCAGTCGTGGCACTCACCATGGTGCTAGAATCTTATGGCCATGAGACCTCTAGATGGCCCCACCTCTATGAGATAGACCCCGACTTCGCCACCACCTACCAAATGTTGGGCACAAACTCAATTGTCACTAATTTCCATCTTCAGTACAGGTTGTTGTGCCATCTAGTCCATCTCTGCGTTCCATCAAGTTAGCAAATGAAGCTGATTTGGGAATCCCACTATAGTCGAGTGGCAGGGAACTTCGACATCGAAAAGACAATGGAAATGCTGCAAAAATATTTCTACTGGTTGAAACTTCAACAGGATGTCAATAAGTATATCAGGTCTTGCATTGCCTACCTTATTTCCAAGCCGACCACTAAGAAACAAGGCATGTACATCCCTATGCCTACTCCTGACAGGCCATGGGAATCCATCTGAATGGACTACATGTCGGACCTTCCTTCCACCAAGAGGGGAAATGAATTTATTTTTGTGGTTGTTGATCCATTTTTCGAGATGGTGATTATGGCCGCCTTCAAGAAGAGCATCAAAACAGAGTCCACTGCCAAGCTCTTCTTTGAATGAGTCTGAGTACATTTTGGAATCCCACAAACCATTGTCTCAGATCGAGACAGTCGGTCCCTCAACGCATTATGGTCAATCTTGTGGTTACTGTTGGACACCAAGCTCACCAAATCCACAACCTTCCACCCCCAGACAGATGGCCAAACTGAGGTCATCAATCGGATGATCATGCATATCATGCGCATGTACAATTCCAAGCACCCCCACACATGGGATGAGATTCTTCCCTATGTTCAACATAGCTACAACCAAGCCCTACATATCTCAACTGACCACAACCCCTTTCAGGTGGGGTTGGGATTCCAACCATTGGTTCCCATGGATGTTTCACTACCCCTTGCGGCCACCCCAATCGACTCGTCACCTACTCCAACTAAAGTTGAAAAATCCACCCGATTCATTGAGCAGATCCAGTACATTCTCCAACAAGTTCAGGATAGTTTACATAAGCCCAATGCCAAGTACAAGAAATTCCATGATCAACACAGGGTTCCACATAAGTTTCAGGTGGGAGACAAAGTTTGGTTGCACTTGTAGAAAGAACGCCCTACAGGGCCCCATCGAAAGTTTTTCCCACTCTTTTATGGACCTTCCACCATAACCAAGGAAATGGGTGACAATTATTTTTAGTTGAACATTCCCCCTTTCCTTGGCCTGCACCCAATATTCAATGTGGATCTCCTTTGGCCACATTTCCCACCATTATTGGACACCTCAAAGATAGAAGAACAATTGACACCAATAGAGCTCAAACCTGGCTGCATGAAACATGCATCTAGTGATCATATTGTGGATACAAAGGTCAAGGGAACTCGCCAACAAAGTATCTAGCTTTATCGAGTTGCTAGAGCAGGGCAACTCCTGCACTAAGGCAAGTGGCTCACCCGGGGCCAAATTCAGTAAAAAATTGCTCATCTGATGGGGGAACTCAACACAATGGAGAAAATTTCTTCCTAATGGTGGAGGATTGATACATATGGATTTTGGTGTCCTCCCACTTATTCCAACTGGCTCATTTTGGCAGTTTTTTCCTAGTTTTCGGGTCCTCGACTTCCGAGGTCGTTTTGAGGCCCTAAACACAATTTTTAGGGATCTCCACAATCAAAATTTAGACTAAGTTTAAATCTGATGGCAAAATGTGTATTGCTCGGATAGACCTTTCCAACGGGCTATCATGCGCCTAAAATGAAGATCGTATGCAAAAGTTATGACCCTGGGAAGTTGATGTACTAACTTACCCAAATGGTGCCCACATGGCTTTTGGCGCTTCATCTTCTAGGGTTAGTTTTTTGGATGTATATGGTTTTGGAATTCCTGTTTATTTTAAAAAGGCTTGGAGAGCCTCATTTTAACCATCTTCTTGTGAATGAGCGCAACCATCACATCTCTTCTTGGAGATAAGTTGCCTCCATTCTAGCAAGCTTGTTTTTAGTCTGCATTTTACAGTTTCAACATATTTCCTTATTGAATAGAAGCCATTTTTACTGTATCTATGTTATTGTTCGTTGTGATTATGTGTTAAGCATAATAATAATATGTATTTATTTCATTATTCTCATAAAATCTGGATCAGAACTGATCTTCAAATATTATTTCTCTAAGAAAGGGTTTGAGCCTATTAGCGATAATCTTGGAAATGAGATTGTATATGACATTACAACATGATATAGGTATAAAATCCTCAAAGGAGGAGGCATCCTTTTTCTTAGGAATCAGAGCCAGATGGGTCATGTTGAAAGAACCAATGATTTTTCTAGATCATTTTGATTCCAGAACCACCTTTAGAAAATAGTCTTTTAGAAGTTCGTAGAATCCCAGATAAAAATTTACCTTTTTGAAGGGAAGAGAGGGTAGCTAGAATTTCTCCTTCCAAAACATATGATTGAAGAGTCTCATTCATTTCTTCATTAAATGACTTAGGAAACAAGTTGGCCACCTTTAGGATTTCTTCAATTGGGCATCACCTTAGTTCCCTAAACAGGTTACTAAAAAAAATCCTTCCTTGCTTCAACAATGCTTTTGAAGGAATTGACTAACTTACCATCTTGGTAAAAAAATTCCTAAATGGGGTTAAGGTTTTTCTGATAGTTTGCGTACAACTGGAAAAAAATGGTGTTGTTATATCCCTCCTTTAACCAAATTTCCTTGATTTTAAGGTGTCACTTTATTTCTTCTTTGGCCAATAAGTCTTATATCTTGGCCATTAGAAACTTTAGGGAGTTTTCTTCATATTTTGAAAGGGAGCCTATCGTATTTCCTACTAGGAGGTAGCCAATTTTAGATTAAAATTTGAGAAGGAGAGCTTGTGTTCTCTTATTAAAATCACAGGCCCATTCTTTGGTATATTTTTTTACCTTGCCCATATTATCCATCAACTATTGCAAAAAGGAGTTCCCAAAGTACTCCTCCATATGGGTCTAGAGAAAAGAGACCAACGTTTTGTATTCTTCCTCAAGGAGCTAGGAATGGTTAAATTTCAACGAAGAAGGAGGCTTCGCTACTTTATTTTCAATCTTCATTATGATGGAAAAATGATTTGATATTCCCCTAGAGGAGACCCAATATTTTATCATCCAAGGACCCTTTAAAATATATTATGAGATAAGAAATCTATACAATCTTTTGGAAACTAAATCCTCCCCTTTCCTTCCATTTCTCCATGTGGGAGTTAGTTTGGGGGCTCCATGTCAACTATATGTGCCTCCTTTATCATATGGGTAAATAAACCCTCTATAGGATCTCTTGGTAGATGGATTCCCCACACTTCTTGAATCGAGAGAGTAAAATTAAGGTCACTACCTAGAATTATGTTGGAGGTGGAGAGGATCCTTAATGATGTTATACATTCCTAGAAAACATCTTTTTTTTTAGTAAGGGCCATACACGTTGAACACTCGAAAAGAAGCAACTAGAAGGTAGGCTTCCAGGTCCAGCACAATTCCTAATGAAAGAGAAATATGAAATGACCCTTAAACAAGGATTACATGCCATGAGTAGATCCCTTCATAAAGCCTCTAAGTCAATTGTACTAAATGACTAATATTTTAGTCAAGGGTGGAAGGATTTCGTGGCCTTGGCCCCTAAACACATGGTTTATTGAATCATTATTATGTCCAGAGAAAATTCTTTGAAAATCCTTTTTAGGGTTAGAATCTTCGAGAAACCCCAACCTTTCAAGTTTTGAAAGAGCGACAAATCATGATGGATTTCTCTCCCGGGTTGTCACTGCTCCAAGGGCCCAAACTATGGTGGAATACTTCCCACTTCTTATATCCTTTCTTTCTTGAATTTGGGATAATGAAATGTGTGAATTACATATTTGATCTAGGTAGATACTAGTGTCCACCCTCCTATTCCACTAATTTAGAATGGTTCCACATCTTGGCAGTTTTTCAGGTCCCAAACTTTTGGGGCCATTTTGAGTCCCTAAACGACATGTTTTTGGTGGGACAATGCCTAGCATATTTCCAAGGGAAAATGATAGGTCGTTTGAAATGTGTACTTCTTGGCTAGACCTTTCCAATAGTCTACCGAGCGCCCAAAAATGAGATCGTATGCAAAATTTACACCCCCAAGAAGTTGACATATCAACTAACTACATCGGGGCACATAAACCTTTTGGTGTTTCTTCTTTTGGGGTTAGGGTTTTCTCATTGATGATTTATGTTAAAAGGCCTTTTTGGCCTCTTTGTAATCAACTTCTTATGAATGAGCATAACTGACAGATCTCTCTCTTCAGGGATAAGCTACCACCATTGTGATTTTTTTTTTACAGTCTTTTGTACTCTATGCAATCATTAATAGTATTTGAGTTTAATTGCATTATTTTTTTTTCTTCTAATATCTCTATGAATTGCCTTGTTATATATCTACCTTCATGTCGTTCTAGATATAATCTAGATCAATGGTATCAGAACAATTTTCTCTTTGTTGTTTCTCTATGCATGTCCTCAACGAGGTCGACCTATTGAGAGTTGGGTCTTGAACTGGTTGAGCTTGGGGAAAAATACTCCTGCCAGCCAAAGTAGCCTCTCATGGAAGAGGAAAGTAGAGATGATGAATCAAGATATCCTATCAAACTATTTCTCAAGGAATCCCTCGCATGATAGAGGAACGAGATGATGGATAATTTCTCCCAGATCCTTTGACAATTTCCAACAACAACAGAGGAACCTTCAACCAGTATTCACTTTGGAGGTGCAACGCCCTTTAAGTTACAAGTTAACTTTGATATTCCTTTATTTGAATTCCAGGTATATGCCAACGCTTTGGAAAAATGGTTAATTCTTCTAAAGGGTTATTTCTCTTTCCAAAAAATTTCCAACAATTAAAATATCACCTTAACGCTCCTTAAATCCCTTCCCCATGTCAGAGATTGGTTAGAGACTTACTATGAGCAACATGTTAGATATCAGTCTACATTTTTTATGCCAAGACCCACTTGGGAGACTTTTTTTTATTCCCTCAAGGAGAAATACTACCCTGTCAGAAATGATGTTAACCAGTACACGAGATGGACAACTTTGCATCAAGACAGAGACCAAATGGTGTTGGAGTACACCAACATCTTCCATACCTTATGCACAAACCTGGGTATTAAAGGATTCAAGTGAAACCTAGTTCTAAAGTACCATAGTGGCCTACATAGGTACATCCAAATATATATGGATTTGCTAAACGTCTCCTCACTTGGAGCTGCTTACCGATATGTTGTCAAGATCGAGCAAAAGTTCAAGCAAAAGAATAAGTGGGATTTCAACTCTACAAACCCATCCCACCATAAGCACAGTAAAGGTGGCCCTAACTCTCATAGAAAAGGACATAGCAAGGATGGACAGCCCCAAAACAACCAGTCCAAGCCAAAAGAAAATAAGGGTAACAGGAATTCGAAGAAGGACATTGGAAAGTGGTGCAAGTCCCACAAAATCCCTTGGCACAACATTGATGAATCTTGCTCCAAACAATCCTTTTTGGCTGAGAAGAAATCCTTAGAGTTGGATTTCGAATCAGAATTTGATTCAGAACTGGATAAGGGAAAATATATCATCGATTCAAAACCTAGTGTCACCATTGCTACCATAAAAGTCTACCCAGAGGAACCAAAGGAGCCGGAAGAAGGGGAGAACCTCTTCCACTCATAGATGTGCGTGAAGGGGACCCCACTCCATTTCATTATTGACAGTGGTAGATAGAAGAACTTCATATTAGTAAAGGTCATCAAGAGGTTGAACTTAACAATGACGCCACACCCTCAACCATACACCATCGGTTGGCTCAACCAGGGATGAGACATCCATATCAACTAGAAATGTCGCCTACACTATGGCATAAAACCCTTCAGAGACGAGGTATTGTGTGATGTTTCCCCCCTTGAATTTTGTGACATTATTTTAGGAAAACCATATATGTGGAAGCATCATGTTGTTTATGAATCTAGGCCCCATAGTGTCATTATTAATTTGGGAGGTCAACTCTACAGGGTATCGGAGGTAGTCCCAACTACTGTGGTCTCTTTGATCTTTATGAAGCAGTGCAAAAAGGTGGTCTCTAAAACCAGAAGATTTGTCCTATTTATGGTCCCGTCGGAAGGTGAATAGAAGGTCACTACAACCGCCAAAACCTTTGCACAAGGTCTCTCTACACAACAACAACAAGTGGACATGTTAGTAGAAGAGCATGAAGAAATATTTACCTTGCCTACTGGGGTGCCATTGCACTTTCAGGTGAAGCACTCACTTGTTTTGACACTAATTATCTTCTTCCTAACAGACCTTTATACATGCATTTTGTTATGTAGAATGAAGAAATCAAATGCCATATCCAAGAGCCAATTCTGAAGGGCCACATTAGACCAATATCCTCACCTTGTGGGAGCCTAATTGTTCCGGTACAAAAGAAGGAATGGGTATGGCGACTTTGTATTGATTACAGATCCCTGAAAAAGTTCATAGTCAAGAACTGGTACCTAATGCCCTAGATTAATGATCTTCTATATCAACTCAAGGGTTGCCAAATTTTTCAATAAGAATGATCTGAAGTTAGGCTGCCACCAGGTGTCGATTGAGCAAGCTAGTGTTTGAAAGATAGCCTTCAATTTTAAATAAGGTATCTTCGAGTGGTTGGTTATGCCTTTAAACTTGACTAATTCTCCAATCACATTGATGATTTTAGGGGCTAAATTTCGCTCATGGGCTAATTTTCCATGTTTTTTCCAAAAACGAGATTCGTTATTTTAAAAATGATTCACCCAAATTCTATAGGATAAAATTATTTTACCTTAAAAATCGCAATTTTTTTATAAAAACTATATAAAATACTTAGAAATTTGAATAATTTTACAAAAATATCGCCAATCATTTATAGTTATCATATGAAGGATTAGTAAGATTCGCCAAGGTTTCTACATTTTAAAATAAATTTCCATCCTTAAAATCATCCCTGAATTATCACATTCATGCAAATGATGGATAATATATTTCGACCATTCACAAACTTATTTATGGTAATATATCTGGATGAAATACTCATCTTTCAAAAAACCTAGGAGGAACATTTGAAGCACATTCAACAGGTCTTGGGAACCCTCCGATAGCACAAGTTATATGCCAATTTGGAGAAGTATTTCTTCAACATGTAGAGAATCCAATATTTCAAATACATTGTGGATGAGTAGGGTGTGCATGTGGATCCAACGAATATCCAATTCATGTGTGATTGGTCAACCATGAAGACACCGACCGAGCTCTGTAGCTTCTTGGACCTCGACAACTTCTACTGCATGTTTTTGTTGGGGTTATCTCATATCGCTTGGGCCCTAAGCTAGGTGACCAAGGGTGGAGCCAAGGCCAAGTTTGTTTGGGCCCCATCAAAAAAGAAAGCATTCAAGTATTTTAAATTCCACCTTTGCTCAACACCAATCCTTATTATTCCATATTTGCAACAACTATTTGAGGTTGAGACCGATGCCTCAGATTATGTTTTTGGTGTAGTCCTCACTCAACATAGGAATTTGATGGCCTATCATAGTGAAACATTATATGATGTTTTTCATATATGCCCCACCTATGACAAAGGTATCTACTCCATTATGAAATCATATCGATAGTGAAAGCATTACATTATGGGAAAGCAAACAATCATCCACGCTAATCACATGCCTCTGCAATTCATGCAGACACTAGGAAAGTTACATAATTATTTCCATTAGTAGTGGTACATGTACCTGCAACAATTCCACTTGAACATCAAGTATAAGAAGGGAAGCACCAACCATGTCTCAGACTACCTCAATCGATGTCTGGTTGTGGCGGTAACCATAATTCTTAACTCATGTGGGAATGATACCTCCGGGTGGCCATAATTATACAACAGTATCTCTGACTTTTCCACTACCTATTAGACATTGAGTACATGGAAACTAGTTCCAGAATTTCATCTCCAGGAAGAACTGCTATGCCATATGAGCCATCTCTATGTTCCTTCAAGCAAGCGTGCAAAGATGATTTAGGAATCTCATTACAGTCGGGCAACATGACACTTTGGCATGGACAAAACAATGGAAATACTGCAAAATAATTTTTTTTGGCCAAAGCTTTGACAATATGTCTGCAAGTATATCAGATCTTGCACTGTCTGTGCCATTTCCAAACCCACCATCAAGAAATAAGGTTTATACATCCCTCTACCTACTCCTAGTAAGCCTTGGTGATGGGCACCTAAAATGTCATACTTTCAACACCTGCCTATACCTTTTTTATACTTCCTTTATCCAGTTCACCTTATTTATCACTAAGGTATGAATCCTACCCCATATGTCATTATTACGTTATTTTTTCATAATTCTTAAGAGGAACTCATTACTTTCAATCACTAATATTTGTATACAAGGTAAAACAATGGTTGCAACACCTCAAAGTGGTTGCAGCACCTCTATGCTACAATTCCAAGTGATGCAGTTTCTGGTGTTAACCAAGTTGCTGCAATTATGGGCACAAACCAACTACTGCAAATCAAGATACATTCATAGTTGTTGCTACTCTAGAAAACCCATTGCAAATCTGAGCATGCTTTTCATTGTTGTGACTCCAAATATAGCTCACTAGCACAACAGTCAATGCTCCAACTGACAGTTGGGAAGCAATATTTGCACAAAAAGGTGACATGAGACAAGTGGGAAACTAAAGGAGAGATCAGTTACCTATAAAGTCAGCATACACCTGATTCCCATTAAAGTTTGAAATAATCTTTGTAACCAAATGAACAGTAAGATTCTCATGGTTGTCTATCCATTATTTGTATAATTTTAGAACAACAGTCGTGTTGTATAAAAACCTCGACTCCCCAGAGTTGAGGGGGAGGAATTTTTTTTTGGCAATTACATTTTGTTGTTGTTTTTTTCTTTCAAACTACGATAATATAAATTTCATTATGGCTTTCTAATTGTGTTTTGATGTATTTATTGATGGTGTTATTCTGGTTTTGTAGCCAAGTACCTCACCTAAGGGGGTAGGGCCCCCTCCTTAGTCAGGTACTACCTGTAAAAATGGGATTAGAATTAACATTTTGCTATTGAGAAGTGTAACTTGGAAGGTCTTCTCCATGCATGGTTGTCCTAGAATGGAAGAGGACAATGAAACTTAGCCAAATCAATTAATTAAACTCCTTCCTAAGTTTTTACTTAGGAAAATTATAGTTGATGTGTTATATTCTTCTATTGAGATTAATGAGTGGCTTGTATAAAGTCAAAGTGAGAAATAATTTAAGTAAATGGATTTCAATCTTAGCCATTGATATCATTGGAGGATGGAGAGGAGATCTCAACCCTTGATCTCTTTGAGATAGGGTTTTTCACACACATTGGAGGACATATGAAGATTGATTTGGTGGTTGGGTGCACTATTGAGAAAGGGAGAGGATGAATTGTTGCAGTAGAGTGATTGGTCCTTTAGAGTTTGTTGAAGTGAGTTGTAGCAGGGACAGAGGAAGGTTTTTTATTGGAAGATCGACCTACCTTCCTAGTTATTTTCAGAGGTGAACTTCACAACAGAGAGACAATCGTATGAGTGACATAGGCTGGTGCAGTTGGGTCGTACCAATTATGCAGAGGTCAAATATGTTGGTTTGATTTGTGTTGTTATAAGTTTGTTTGGATTGGAGAGTAGGAATACATCTGTTGGGAAGAGAATCATTGGGTTTCTGTAGAAATGATTATAGATCGATTTGATCTGTAATAAATTTATATATTTATTGCTACAATAATAATAAATCCACAAATCTGTTGCACTGGTTTTCCTAGGGACTATTGTCCAAAAATTATTGTGCCTCTCATGTGATTTGATTGTTGTCACATTATTCGTCGATTCATAGATTTATTTTTGTTGTGTTTTATAATTATTTTGAAGAAAAACATAGTTGTAACTATTAATACAAATGCATAAAAACTTTATATGAAAATATTTTTGGGGGTATTAAAAATTGTGGAATTTCTAGTTCATGAGAGATGAGTTTTGTATTTTTCACATGGTATCAGAGTAGTCTTGTTGAAGTGAAAACATCAATGCATATTGGTTCAGATATTTTGAAGAGGAAATTTTACAAGGGTTTATTACAGCAGCACAGATTTTTTTTGTACAAGGTTTGAACACAAGCAATACTTTTAGAAATGCCCATGACCTTGAGAATGGAAGATAGGCTTTAGGGTGCTCAAAAATTTTCCACCTAGAAGGAAAGGGTGACTATGATCTTGGATGTCAATGATGTCCTTGAACATGTTAGTGATAAGGCTACAAATCCTACAGATGCAACATTATTGGTAGCCTGGAAGAAGGGTGGGGATAAGGCTAAGATCATACTACTTGATGGGGTAAAGGATCACATAATCCCTCACCTCACAGAGGAAAAGTCTGCTAAGGAGATGTGGGCTGCCTTGAATGACCTTTACCAGAGTAAAAATTAAAACATGGTGATGGTGCTTCGACAGAGATTGAGACGTACCGAGATGGGAAAGGGGGGAAGTGTGGTTCACTACCTTACTCATCTTACACAGATTAGGGATGAGCTAGAAACAATAGGTGAGAAGACTCAAGATTTTGAGTTGGTGCATGTGGAATTGAATGGCTTCTCGAAGTCATCGGATGTGTTTGTACATGAAGTTGTAGCTTGAGACATAATCCTTGATTGGCATCGCTTATGGCATGATTTTGTGTAGGAGGAAATCAGACTTGTTCAATGAGTATCATCATCTTCACCACACATTATGGATGAAGAAGGGTTGGCTCTTCTGAGCAAGGGAAAGGGTAAGGAGAAGAAGATGGAAGATGGAAGATGGAAAGCAGAACACTGACTTTCAAAAGTCAAATGTTTCCAGTGTCACAAGATGGGACATTTTTCCTCATAGTATCTATAAAAGAAAAAGAAGAACAAACCATAGATGGAAGCTTCTGCAGAAGTGGATGAGTTTTCCAAAAGCTTTGAGGAGGATTTTTGCTTCATATCTTGTATGTATAGCACAACATTCTCACACATTTGGTTTGTGGACAGTGGAGCATCTTGTCATATGATAGGGTGCAAATATTTTTTCATTAGGCTAGAGGAGGGAGGTGTGAATCTGGTTATATAGCTCGGAGATGAAAACTACAAGGTACAAGGAGTTGGCATAGTTTCATTTCAGACGGAGTCGGGTAAACCACTTCAGTTTGCTGACATACTATATGTTCCAGGGTTGACAATGAACCTCATATCAGTCTATATTTTGGATGATAAAAGGTATGAGGTCACCTTCTGTAAGGGAAGGGTGTTT
This sequence comes from Picea engelmannii, assembly GCA_009831015.1. Taxonomy (NCBI): domain Eukaryota; kingdom Viridiplantae; phylum Streptophyta; class Pinopsida; order Pinales; family Pinaceae; genus Picea; species Picea engelmannii. The sequence goes on from WSFP011333412.1 coordinate 63,433, forward strand.
GTCAGGCCATCAGGGTCGAGAAAGAATATGGACAATATGATTGGGGTTTGATAAGAGAAGGTGTACAAACTACAATTCCAGCTAGGCAGAGAGGATTGGTTAGTACAACCACAAACATGGGTGAGTTGTGGCACATGAGGACGGTGCACATACACTGTGGTGTGTTGGGGAACTTGAGACAGGAAGTCATAGGATTTCCTAAGTTCACAGTAGATAGGCATGACCCTTGTAAGGGTTTTTCAATGGGAAAGTATGCTCGAAGACCATTTCCACCAAGTGAGCACAAGTCCAAGGGACTCTCGTATTTGATTCATTCGGACTTATGTGGTCTGATGAGCATGGATTTAGTGAGTGGCTTCAAATTTTTTGTTTTTTTTATTTATGAATACTCCAGGAAGACTTGGATTTACTTCCTAAATACTAAGGATGAGGTCTTCGACAGTTTCCAAGAGTCCATGGATCTAGTAGAGAACCAGACTGGCAAGAAGATTTGGGTTTTGAGATTTGACAACGAGGGTGAGTAAATCTCCAAGAAGTTTGTGGATTATTGTGTAGCAGCAGGTATCGAGAAGGAACTCACAGTTCCTTACAATCCTCAACAAAATGGAGTGGCCGAGAGGAAAAACAGGACCATATTCGAAGCATTATGGGATATGATACATGATCAGGGTTTGCCACTATTTTTGTAGGCAGAGGCTAGTTGCATTGTTGTATACATACAAAACAGGATTCCCTACACAGTTTTTTGGAAGTTGTTACATGAGGAGGTATTTATAGGTACCAAACCGGATGTGAGTCATCTTCACATCTAGGGGAGGATATGTTATTGTCATGTCCCTTTGGAGAAGAGGAAAAATATGGACTCAACAACGGATAAGGGGTTACTTGTTGAATATAGCGAGGCTTACAAAGCCTCCAGGATATTTGTGCCAACACGCAAGAAGATCATTGTGTGTAGGGATGTACAATTTGAGGAAGATCATGCATTAAGGAGGTCTAGATACTTTCCAACGCAGGACCAGCAGGGATGGGACTCGGGGCAGAATATTGAGGAGGCACATGTACTGAGTACAAAGTCACAGACATAGACACATGGTACAGGAAAAGGTACTAGTGTTGAGAGGGAGACTGTTGGACATGATAATCAGGAGCCAGATGATGAGGAGGAGGAGGAGTGTGATGCAATTCCATAGGAGTGGGACATTAGGTCATGGCCTAAGTGGTATAGGTCCACAGTCAGTGATCCTAGACACGTAGGGCTTCCAGAGAGAACTTTCAAATGAAGTAAAACACCAGAGAGACATGGGTACATGACACTCATGACAGAGCTTGTTAATGTAGAGCCTTCCACTTATGAGTAGGTTTCATAGCATGGAGTGTGGCAAGAGGCCATGATGGAGGAGTACACATCCATCATGAAAAATGATGTATGGGAGGAGGTGCCCAGGCTAGAGGGAAAGAAGGTGGTTGGATCCAAGTGGATATACAAATTCAAGCATGCAGTAGATGGAAGTGTGGACAAGTATAAAGAGCACTTCATTTTCAAGGGGTTTTCACAGTGAGAGGGAGTCGAGTATGAGGAGACTTTCACCCTGGTGGCTAGATATTCATTGATCATGATTGTTATTTCTTTAGAAGAAGAGATGGGATGGCATGTTCACTAGATGGACATGAAGACTACCTTCCGCAATGGAGTGGTTAAGAAGGAAGTGTATGTTGATCAGCTAGAAGGATTTTAGGTTGGTGACAGATATATGGACATTTTTATATTGAGGTGAGACTTGTATGGGCTCAAGCAAGCACCTTGGGCTTGGTACTCAATGATAGACAACTACTTGAGAGAGATGGGTTTTCACTGGAGCGAGGTAGAACTGAACATGTATTTTCTTGCAGGGGAGGCACCTCTCATACTGGTATTGTACGTAGATTACCTATTTCTAATAGGGGATGTGAAATTGATAGCATACTGCAAGATAAATCTTGTAGCTGAGTTTGAAATGACAGACCTTGGATTGATGCACTACTTCCTTGGTCTGGAGTTTTGGCAGAAAAATGGGCACTTCTTCCTAGAACAAGGGAAGTATATTGTATAAATATTGTGCAGGTTTATTATGATGAACTATAGGCCCATGTCTACACCTCTAGTCACGAACTCGAGGAATATTGACACATCAAATTCAAAGTCGGTATACCCCACTGTCTATCGTTAGTTGATTGGATTTCTCATGTATCTGGTTAGCATTCAACCAGATATCATCTTTGTAGTAAACTCCTTGAGTCAATTCATGGTGGACCCTCAGAGAGTACATTGGATTGTTACGAAGCATGTGCTTCACTACCTTAGAGTTACAGTGAAGTACAGGTTTTTGTATGAGCACAGTGGTGGAGTGAGGTTAGTTGGATTTACAGATGTTGATTTGGCTGGGTGTGTAAAGGACAAGAAGAGTACTTTGGGATGTTGTTTCAGTATTGGATTGGGAATCATTTATTAGTTCAACAGGAAGCACTGATTAGTGGCATTAAGCTCTGTTGAGGCAGAGTACATGGCTACTAGTTTGGAAACATGTGAGGCATTATGGTTGAGGAAGTTTCTCTTAGGATTGTTCAGGAAAGAGATAGAGGCAAAGCAAGGAGACTTAGCTCATGAAATGCGACATGTGTTATTTCTAAGAGGAACCTGAGTTGATTGTATAGAAATCCTCAACCTTATGGGTGAGGGAGACATATTTGTTACACACCAAAATGTCACACTTATGTGTCACATAATTTACGCATCTTAAGTGTTGTAAGTTTTGTATGCACCTTACTAAGTGTCACATGCACTTTATCAAGTGTCATATGCACCTTACTAAGTGTCGCATGCACTTTATTGAGTGTCATGAATGTTTGTCACCGTGACTAAATGTTGGTTTTGTTCCATAAGACATGGTGAATGAGAAAACATTGAGAAAATGTCGAAACATAACCAGTTTCCAAAAGTTTTAAACCTTGTTTAAGCACTAACTCCCCCCTTCCCATGTATAGGGAGCATTAACGCTCCCTATTCAATTGTATGGGAGCGTTCGTAACGCTTTGTAGACAATGGTAGGAGAGCGTTAGTCTTGTTGGGAAAGTTAAAGTTAACCCACCTTTTTCTATGGGCCAATACTGATATACTCTTGAGTGGTTGTGGTCGAGGGATGACTCATGAAATCAAGTCATCCATACTCCCTCCATTTTGGGTACTAAATCCTAACCTAAGGAGTGAATATCTCCCTTGAATTTTTATGGTGGTTAAGCCTCTCAATTTATATATAAAAACGGTCATTCATGGATAAAGGGGAAGAGATAATTCTGAAGAGTATGAAACCTTCTTGTGAGATTCATACATAGTTCAAAAGCAATCGCATTATCCTCAAGCAGTGTAATAAGGGTTTGGAAAGGCGAAGCTTGGAATAAATATTGCATCACATTAGCATGGTTGTAAGTATCCAATTTTTCTCTCATTAATACAACTTGGCATGTTTCCTCATTCTTGTCTTGCTCAAGTTAATGCATGAATGTGTATACTTGTTAGCTTAGTTCTATTAGTCTTTTATCTAATTGTTATAAGAAAAATTTGTCCGTTGGGACAGATCTGACCTATCTGGCTGTGAATCTGGTTACAACCTTTTTGATAGCTCGACATGAGGCAGAGACTATCCGCACCTCAGGTGGTCCTTCACCTGAGGCGGTAATGAAGGGGAAAAAGGAGAGGTGAAAGACTTACCAAAAGTCTTTCTGAGGACCACCCACCCTGGGTGTTGTGCTCCCTCAACTTCATAGATGGCCAAAATGGCATGGGGGTGAAAATTATGGACAATAGAATGAGAATAAGATCACTAATTTTTAGGACAGTGAACTAAATAAAGAAAACAACGAGTTTTTCACTCCCTTAAAGCTTTGGAAAATGGCCCAGAATGGGTTCCCGGGGTAAACCGATGTCCTAGGAAATTAACCGATGGATGCCTCAAGTGAAAGAGTGCAAAACAAGGGTGAAATGTGAGCTTAAAATCTACATCCAAGTCCTTTTATATGGATGTAAATTGTGAACAACAAGTTTTTCAAAGCTTTCAAGACAGGGAAACAGGCCCAGAATGGATTGATACCCCCGGGGTGACCCAAGAAGTGTTCTCAGAAGATTGTCAAATCAAAAAGGGGGTTGTAAAAAGATATGAACAACCTTTTTACAAGTTGTTACAACTATGTTTGGGAGTAAATTTACAACTTCAATTTTCGGTTCATGGATGAAGGGTGGAATGACAAAAGGTTGATTTTAAAAGTATCTTATTGGTGGATTTTTAGTTATTAACACATGCCTTGGCTACCACATTTATTTGAAGGTTATCTCGATTAGGAAAACACATCCCAAAACTGTGCCAACTAGTATAAGAAGAGTAGTATTGGCAGACTGCGGTGGTTAGGTTGAAGAGTGCCCCATGCAATTCAGAGAAACATGGATTAGCCACTTCTCGTCACTAGCACTTTCGGGCTCTTAAAGTCGCTTGGATGGAAGAAGGATACTTGTGAAAAGGAAGAGACCCAGGACCACCCTAAAGGGAGTTTTAGTTGAGCTTACCCAAGAAGAGTAGTATTCCAAACAAGATAATCTATTCAACTCCTTGACCGTGTGGTATTAAGGAAAGACCACTCGATTTATACTAACTAGACAACTTTCGAGGGGCTCCTGATGAAGACTCCCTGGCTTTGACTCTTAGTATCCTACAAAATTGAAATTGCTTGAAATGAAATACCATGCCATCCACGTGGCGAGGTCACGTCTTGATTCCACAAGCGTGCCTCCTGGTAACTGAATTTGAAATCTATCTAAAAATTTATATGGAAAACAAGTAAATAGGTATGTGACATATATGTCACAACTAAATAATATCTATATGTATGTATCTAAATAGTATAACTAGTTTTGTTTTGAGTGTATGGGGTGGACCCCTGAATTGTTTTCAAGTGTTTTGTGTCTTTTTGAGTGTATTTATCTTGTTGATTTTTGCATGGCCCCTTTAGGGGAAGCTACCTGTAGATTAGTGAATGAAAAATTATACAATGAAAAGATGAAAAAAATAACTAATTACAAGTAAATGATTACACCATTCAACCCAAAGGAATGGGTTGAGGCTCTTTGTGAGCGGCAAGGCTGCCATGTGCATGAAAGCCCCAATTGATCCCTTGTATGGGGATTGGAATTTTAATGTTTAAAATTTAGAAATAGTGATGATTATCTACGCAAGTATAGATCACATTTTATGAACAAAATTTCACAAGTAACCTACTCAAACTATTTACACAAACAAAGCATATCAACATGGGTATGTGCGCCAAAAAATTTGGAATGACTGCAAGTGAAAATAAGGTGAATATGAGAGTGATTGGGTAAATTTACCGATCAAATTTGATGTTTTTTCTTCATTGTCCTGCTGGCCCCTTTGCCTCAAACAAGTCTTCAGGTGGTCCCCATCTGCTTAGGAGAAGCAAAATAGGTGATCGGTCATGTCCTTGCAGGAAAACAATGAAATTTTAGTATTTATATATGAAAAAACTGAATTAAATGAAACAAAAATTTGCACATAAAAGATATATAACATCCAACTAAGATGGTTATCCAATGGGGGGGGGGGGATTGACCAAAATGACCAATTTTCCTATTTGGGACAACAAGGTTAATGGTAGGAAAACATAACAGAAATGTACATGAACGAAAAGAGGAAGCAAACAAGTATGAACAACCAACTAAGGGGCTTATTTGAGGGTTGTCCTAAGGAGCATTAGGACTCCCAACCACTAGCTAAGGCTGAAAACAACTGAGTACTTCAGAAAATATGCACTAAAACACATCAAAAACGTTAAACCAAGTTGTTAGAAAATGAAATCAAGCAAGTTAAACCCAAGGAAGCAAAAACAAACACCTACCTAACCAATCCCTCCTTGAGATAGCTAACATACCAAGTATTTACTTTTACCCCTCAACCCTTAACCAACAAGTGCACATCCAAGAACTAAAATATAACAAGTATCACACAAAGAGTCTTGGAAAATTTCAGCAGAGCTTTGTTACTATATTCATCCTCCCCTTTTTACAATGCCAACCCTCTTATTTATAAAGGAGAGGTGAAGGCTTAGGGTTAGATCACAAGACACTTGTCACTTTTGGAAAAGTGACAAGTGGACCAACCCTAAAGTCTTTTGTCTTTTCACCAAAAGTAACATTTTCCTAAAAGGGGATCTTATCCAAAAGGGATCAAATCAAATCCAATTTGACCTCTTAATTACAATGTATACATACCAAAAAGCAAATTATGGGAGACTTCATATTACAAAAAATCATTTTTCATAAAATGACAAAATCAATATGCCACATCACCATTTTCCTTGGGATTTGTGCCATCCCAAAGTATCTTTGATTGTTGCCATGTTGTTAAGCCCTAATATTGGCTCATTACCCCTTAATTGGGGCATATTAAATTAGTAATGTTATTTTATTTATGTTGGCTTTATTCCATTAGTCATAATTATACCTCCTAGTCTCCTATATATACCAAGGAGACATTTTCATTTGGAATCATCTTGTACTTGAACATTTATGTGGGTTAAAAGGAGGTTGACCCCTCGAAGATGCTTATTATCTGAAATTATCTCTTTTTCAAGGTGTTGAGTACTTATTCTGAGGTTTTTCTATGCTATATTGATATTTGGTTCTTAACATATGGTATCAGAGCTCAAGGTCTTGGGGTTTCGCTGCTACATCTGAGACACCTTGGAATTTTCACTATAAATTTTTTTATACAACGTTTCAAAAGGAACATCTTGGAGGATATTTAATAGACAGATCAAGGTATGTTTGGTTCAAATTTCAGCTCCTAAGGCCTTATACTTTCGGAGATACATCCTATGCAAGATAGGGTTCTGGAATCATCATGAACTGAGTCATTACGAAATTTTCACTATAAAAAATTTTCTGTAACGTTTCAGACCTTGAAATATGGAGGATATTCACAGAAATTAGTAAGGTATCTGTGGTAAAAATTTCATCTTTTGTGTCATCTTACATTTGTAGATACACCCTGTGGAAGATAGGGTATCTGACTAGTCCTATTGACTAGTCTCAAGAAGGTGTTCCAGGTAAAACAATCATAACTTCTTCCTAGAGTATCCAAATTGAGTGGGACTAGTTTCATTGGA
>ML843482.1:0-12854 GCA_009831015.1 Picea engelmannii
TTCTTGGTGATGAACATTGGGTTGTGGGTTCGATGCAAAGTATGATGTGAGTGGGATATTCTTCTACTAGACTAAGATGATATATCTTTTCAACTTTGCGTAGACTCTCTGCAATATGTAATATTTCACCAATATCTCTTTCCTTGATCTCATTGTGTTTCCCTTCTCTCTCACCTACAATCCTCTTCTCATTCAGTCTAAATCTCTTACCACTATGCAATACTCCAATTTATTCATTCATCAAATACTCTTATTCACTCGACATCCTCATAATTCCCATTCCTCATTCCTTCTTTTCATCACTTTCTACGCTCATATCATTCTCTGGTTGGCCCCCAGTTCCTCTATGTGTGTGAAGGCACTTAACAACCAGAGTCCATTGTCATCACTCATTTTTTACATAATAACATATTGATCCATGTAGATATTAACTTCAGGTATCTTCCATGCGGTCCATTGAAGAATTATCTTTCAATAGTACTATATGACTGAGTACAATCTATGGAAAATTCAGTAACATAACCTCCGAGCACACTATCGAACCAGTAGTCAATTTCACATGATGTCTTATTTGTTACTGCATTAACTTGTCAGATCAATTTAGAGGTCCAATTCTTCGGAAGAACAATCTAATATATTCCAATATGTTCAATAATTATATGGATCCACTCCACTAACACATTTCGGAATTCAAAGAAGAAAATTTCATGTAATTCCATAAAAACATACCTTTGTAACCATTCTTCTGTGTTGATACATGTATTATGATTATGATATACAACAAACTCGATATACTTAGTATTTAACCATTATTTTTTCTCCTCCTTAGTGGGCCTCCACATCCCCCTCATTCACAGATCCCAGTCCCAACAAGACAACCATTTGTTGGAACAAAGTGGGAAGACTCAGGGTTAATCATTAATTCACCAAAAAATCCCAAGATACCGACACTCATGGGGGAATATGAGGCATTCATTCTTTACTATTTACTTAACATTCATTCATATGTTATGTGTGAAAAACCATATCAATACTACAATCTATTGCAGATTCATTTAACCATTCATCATATGCATGAAACCATTTAACATATATAACATACACATATTGACCATTCATCATAGGTCTACATTAAACAAAATAAGAAAACACATCATAACAACATGCACATTATAACAAAAGGATTAACTTGGTTCACCCCAAACTGGGCTACGCCCATAATGGTTGGCTCCTTATTCATTCATTCATAATCTCCATTAAGTTCATGCGTACTATGCTCATAAATAAATATTAAGTAAAAAAACAAATCTTCCCAAGCGGTTCTATGTTGTAGTGCACACATACCTCCTGACTGATATTCAACTCATCTCACTATTCATTTATCAACACCCAACTCAACTAGGATCATCCTCTCGAATTTTCACCACTTCTCATTCAAGATTACCTCACTACCTTCTACCCAAAGCCCATTACATATTTATACATATACATTAGGGATTATCCTTCTACAATGTGGAAAAAATATCACAAAGTTCCTAACTAACTTCTGACTCTTTTGTGCTAACTCCTTAAAATGTGATAACTTCTTTCCACGTGTGCTGCTCCTTTTTAAAAATGTCAAGCCATCCACTTTTGTGCGATTCCCAAAACTTATCCAAAATAGTCTGCTCCAACAGTTTCCATAGTCCGACCTATTATCCCTATTTTGTGGGATAACTAAGGAGATGATGTATCAAGGCCCTCATGTTGCATATATGGAGTACCAAGAGACCACATGAATACCAATTTCCACTTACACATATGGAATCCTACTATGTTACCATAGTTTGGATCCATTGTTAGTGCATCCACCACACCAACTAGCTTTTGGAAGGAACATGGGTCTTTCTCCATTAGATCTAAGTTAGGTATTGTGGCAGGTAATCACCTTAATATTTGAGGCATTTAAGAATGTTTTATTTAAGATACTTTTGATCATAGAATGCTTTCTTGGACATTATTCTTTTGACCTTGTTTCACCTTCATGAGTGTCATTGATTTCCTAGTAAGTGGCCAACATTTAGGGAAGGGTACAAATGGGGGTCCCTTGAGGGGTCATCGTACCATTCCTAGCCATACTGATCACTTTCTCCTCATTGCATTCCCATCACATTCCCCTCTTCTAGGCCCTTTGAATTTAGTGACCCAAGAAGGGAATGTACCTCATTTCATGGGAAGAAGGGGCTGAAAGGTCTAGGGGGATGGTTGTTGGAAAACGATAAGATCCTAAATAAATATTCTATATGTTCACCCAAACAGGTCTTGAGAATGGTGAACTACTTCTCTTAAAAGAATTGAACACCTGAAAAATATCAAACACATAATAAATATCCCACTTGAATATAAGACTAACACAAGTGTGTCATAATGCTTTACATGGTTACCCCTATGGCACTCTGTGGACCTCTTCTTTCAAGTGGCATTATGTTACTACCCCCCAATCCAATTGATTCACTATTGGGAGTGTACACATGTTTGGATCATTAATTAATTAATAATTGGAAATAAATGGGCTTGGAAAAAGGTTGCATTGAGGAAGAAGGTGCAACACACCCCCTACAAAAGGAACTGATAAATGAGATAATATGAGCCATTGCATGTCATGTAATTCATTGACCTATCACTATACACCTCATCATTGACTACATGAACTTGAAGGCGCATCCTTGGGAGCATCCCCTACTTGAGGGTTTCGATCTACCCAATAGGACTTTTATGACACCCCTCCCATACCTAAACTTGGTCAATTGTATAGGGTCTTGGAGAATTTGTTTAATTTGATGAGGGAGTTTTGATGCACATATTTAGGTACCTTGTTTATTATATGTGGTTCTCAATTTCCATGATATTTTTACATGAGATCCTTGGAGGGCGTTCTTATTTGTTTTGCAGGACCTTGTTGGTGGATAGTTTTGGAGGAACAAGCCTAGCTTGGGTTTCCATGGGGCTTGAAGCCCACAGGTTCGATGCCAAGGGCCCACATGCTGGATCACGATGAATTTACTTTATAGGCCTAGAAGACATCATGGATTACCTTACCTAGCCCCTATTTCCCAAACTACTTTCCTAGGAGAGGTAAAATGTCACTTTTGGAGGCTTGAAATCACCTAGGGATAGGGTTTGGTGGTGATGGAGGTGTTTCTCATTGATACATTGAATATTTTGAAGGAAGGAGGATTTGGACCATGAAGAAGAGGCTTGGATGAATGACATGTAGCCTTTGGAGGCCTAGCCATGCATCCCCAACTCCAACGACTTGCTCCAAGTATCAAAGTGTAAATTAAATATTGTTATTTGGTTTAAGGGGTAATATAAGGCTTGTGGACCCATTATATTATGTTTTACCCTAATTAAGTGGAAAAACAATGTTTTAGACATTTTGTATAAATAGAGAACATGTCAATCTCATTTCATAACATATCTCTCCCATTGTGAGAGGTATGTTTCTGAAATTTGTGCCTTCCTTGGGAAAACCCTTCTCTCTTGTGTCTTTGTCTTGGTTTATTTATCCTATTGGTGGAAGAAGTAGTGCACTACCCTTCTTGGAGTTCTTCTTTGGCATGTGTAGTGGATTTATCTCGGTAAGAGGAGGTTTATCTTTCAATTTCTTGAACTAGGTAAGGATTTATATTTTTAATGCTTCATTGCTTAGTCATAAGTTTGATTTGCTAGATCTCTTTGGGAGTATAAGGATTTACTAACCCACCATTATCTATCATTTTTTTCTAGAATTTATTTGTTGCACAAGGTTTTACTAGGAGAAGTAATAGGGTTTACGCCCTCCTAGTATCTCCTAGCTAAGCATTTTCTTGAATTGGGGAGTAAGAGGGTTTACACCCGCAAGGAGATAGCATTTTTTGGCTCTTTATTTACTTGAATCTATAACCCAATAGATAAAGGGAGTAGTATAATTGCATTGGAGAAATAAAATATTGCATTAGTTAACGTGAAATTTCATGATTTGAATATCGTCTAAGTTGGAATCAATTGTTTTATCTATAAGCTTGATTGAGCCACTAGGGAATCATCTTTGCATAAGTAATTCTTTCTTATGTTATAAAATTACATATACAACCATTAGGGATGCAGAAACCCTAACACGTTTTCATCTATAACGTTTTTTTTAACTGTAAAAAGTTGATAAGAGTTTGCCACATTAATCTACTTGGACTAGCACAACTTTTAGCTGGATTCTCTGTGAGTTTTGGTGTTTGTATTTACTGTTGTAAAAACTTGTTTACTACAGCCATAATGATGTAAAACATCTTTGCAACCACCTTTTATTAGAACCTTGTTTCATTGCTAAAGTCTTGTGCATTCGTTATTGAGTATCACTAATGTTTATCTAACTTATCTCATGCATCATTTGTTGGAATTTTAGTGATTATTTGGAATCTTTAATACTTATTTTCTTTCTGATATACATTTTTATTTACTTCTACAATTAGGAATAACAAGATTAACTTGCTTGTCCACCTAAAATTATACATATATGTTTGGTTTTTTCTTGTGTCTTGGGAAGGTACAATATTCTTTGTAATTGTTCTTATCTCTTGGAAACCATTGGCTACCACCTAGACCATTTCCAAAGACTTTTTGTATATTCTATATTGACCTATAGGGGGACCTTCCTTCATCTCTTCACTTCCCATCTCTCTTCCCCTAGGGTCACCGAGATTCCTCCCTTGATGTGTTTCTATCATATCTAAAGTGATGGGAATACCTGTAGTGGGTAGGTGTTCTCAAAATTTTCGCAATTTGGTGGTTGGTTTGGGATTTCCCCAACCCACAACTTGTGCGATAACATTTTGGCATCATTACTGGGAAGGATTTTGAATCCTCTTCTGAACTCTCATGACACTTTGGTGAGCTATCCCAAGGCCTTTTTCCTATATTTCCTAGCAACTCCACCTAAGGGATGTTCCCTTTTGATGAGATATTATTGAAGCACATCCGGCGACTCCACCTTCCCAGAACCCATCCTCCTCTAATCCTTTTCCCCTAGGGAGGTTCAAAACTTCTAAAGTCTACTGAAGAAGTCTTTCCCTCAAGTATCCCTTTGTAAAAACTCTCCTCCATGATACCCTTCCCCTTGATCCAATGGCTCACCCTTGCGAAAAGGACCTCTACAAGCCTCTTAACATGGCCACCATCCCTAGATACCCAAACAAAATGTCAAAAGAGTCAAACAAGTGGTTGCCAAAGTTAATAGGAAATAATGTAGTGACTGTTGAAGATCATATCTACAACATAAGCTAGGATATGGATAATGAATACATTGATAATGAGGATGTAGACACGAATCTATTGGATTCATCATTGACTGAAGAAGATCTCAGATGATTTAGAGGCCTTTAAGATAATCACATCACAACCTATGAAGATTTGGGAAAATTATTTAAGAGAAGATGGACAAAGAAGAAAGATAGTGGAGTGCTTGTAACTCAATTAAATGAGATAAAAAAAAGGATAATGACACAATGAGTGAATTTGATACCAGATTCAACAGGTTATACAATCACATTCTGATAGATTTGCATCATAAAACTATAGTAGTTTGTCTCCTTTATGTGAATGCATTTGATGAGAAATTTCATTTTATTCTGAAGGAAAAGAAGCCCACTTCTTTGGCACAAGACAAATAATAAAGTTCAGAGATTGAATAAAATATCCTTGACTCGAAGGTAGAACCTTTTCCATATCTGTTGGCCCTCAACCAAATTTTGGGGAAACTTTGGTCAGTTTTGGCCCACTTTTGGACTTTGACACGCAAGTCAAAGTAGGAGCACCCCGATGGAGCTGAGATCATGGATCTCACCTATTGTGAGGGTTATGTGGACCCAGTAAGGGGTCCTATGGGTTTTTTAATGGGTTTATGGGATGCCAGCCCATGGGTTTTCCCCATGTTTAGGCCTTATTGTAAGATTTTGTAAGTATAAATAAAGAGGAATGTATTGTAGGAGTAGTAGTTCAAGTAGTTCTGTGTGAAACTAAAGTGCTTTGTGTGAAGGAATGTGTGTGGTTGAGGCTTTGCGCTCGACTATGATTTTGTAGACTGTTCTCAGTGCTTGTGGTGCTCAGTGTGGAGCAGGTGCTAAGTGTCATGATAAGATATTTTGTCTCTATCCATTTGAACTATTTTTGGAAGATAAAGAAGGAGGATCTAGTGCTTAGTGCACAGATCTCTTGTCTTGTGCGAAGTTAGACTTCGTGGCTTAGTGCACATGAGTGACTGGATGTAATATTTTGGAAAATAATAAAGAGGTGAAGAGGTTTGTGGACGTAGCCCCACCCTGGGGTGAACCACGTATATTTGGTGTCTCCTGGTTTTCTTTGTGCAGTGCCATTTTTGTTATGCATTTTCTTAGTGCTTTGATTATGATGTGTAATGAATATATATTTTGTTTCTTAAGTACTTTAATTATGTTAAAGGGTAAATGAATGATAGATTTAACTCACAGTGCTAAGTGCTAAGTGTTCAGGGTGCATAATCACTTTTTGTTACTGCACTTATCTGTCTTTGATTATTCTATGTGGTGTTAATGAGGCTAATAAACTAATGCATGTTCACTTCCTAAGAGTTAACAAAATATTCTATGAAGTGCTCTTATCATAGAATCACATCCCAGCCTGGTTACATACACCTGTGTCCTGTAACCCCCCTGCTTCTACCTCGGGTGAGACTTCGCCTACTTCGCAGGTGTTGCCGAAAGGGCCGGTAGTCGGGATTTTGTTGGTGCGTTGTTAAGCGTTGAACCCTAGGTCTGCCCCTAAGAGAAAAAATGGTTATGTTGTCGGGACCTGAAACTATGATTGTTGGGAACTAAAGTAAAGAAAAAGAAAATCTTTGTGCAGAGGTTTGCTACTAAAGTGTGGAGTACTCTACTTGAATTGTGAAGCTTTGTGCCAAGAAAGTAAGTTGTTCTGAAGAAAATAGGTAAGATTCTAAACGAGGCAAGATTTGTGCTTTGGTAAGAGAAAGATAAGTGAAAATGTTTGTTTTGAAATCATGAATTTAAGTATGTTTAATAGATTATGTCCTAGTCTGAAGGCTAGGGAACAATTGAAAGAAAGAGTTGATTTGAGTAAATTTAATGGAAATAAATAAATATATGTTATTCCTATGCATAGAAAGAGTTTTTGGATTGATAAGTGGATGCATGAACCTAGAAATATTTTTTGTAGATTGCAGGTCCAACACTATGATCCTAGGGGAAGTGAGAAGTATAGAAAAAATTGGGGAACATTTAAGAGAAAACAACGATTGACTTTGTGTTATAATTGTAGAAGGCCAGGACATGTTTCTAAGGAATTTCTTAAGGTAGGGGCTATTTTTCTTTGTTGTAATGTTGTTGGTCATGAGGTTGAGGATTGTGCAAGGAATATTGCTAAAATTGAAGGGAGGGACATAAGACAAGAAAATTATGAAAAGATTCAACAGATTAAGGTTATGATAGAAAGTCATAAAGAGAAAAGGTCAGAGGAAGTTCAAAATATGTTATTATAGTTGGAAGAAATGATGGATGTTCACAAAGATGTCAGTTTACTAGAAATCGTGAAAACAAGACAATGCATAAGTGCAAGAATAAAATACTTCGACATAGACTGTATAGTCTTGGATGAATAAACACAAGTGAATATTATGACAGAATAAACTTTGGAAGTTTTAGGAAAGCCTACTGTGGTACCTTATTTAGGAAGGATAGGATTTTTTAAGGGAAATATGATAACTTTATGTGGAAGAGTAACTACTATACCTATTATTGTTCATGGAACATCGATTGAAAAAGAATTTGAAGTCATTAGGTTTGTTGAGGACGGTGCCCCTTTCCCACTTTTGTTAGGTAAGACTTGGATTGAGGAGGATCATATCATAAGGAAAGCAGAGGAAGAAGCTACAGAAAAGAAAAATCAAGAATTAAGGGATTTCATTGCTAGGAAAATAGACCAACTAAGAGAAGAACAAGAGGATAAGTTGAAGCAACAGAGAAAAGCAACAACACAAGAGGAATAGAAAGAAAAATAATTAGCTATCAAGGATAAAAGAATGCAAGAAGGCTTGAAGGACCTATCTATCCAAGAGAGAAGTGTTCCCACTCAGGAAGTGTTAAGAAAAGGGATATTAACTTCAAAACCATTGAGGGTACCTCAATAGTGCGAAGCTACTACTCTAGGGGAAGATAAGAATAAAAATGGAAAGAGGATTCCATAAACAGTTAAAGAAACTCAGATAATAGGAAAGAAGGAAAGGAAGATGAATAAGAAGAAGGCTAATTTGGAAGTTAAGGAAACTAGATGGAAGACTTCATAAACCGGAACCTCATAGGAGGCAGGTTTGCAGGGTTTGAACCTCACTAGAATAGCAGGTCAATGCAAATTTGGACTTCACCCTGGTGAAGTTATATAACCATTGGACGCACCCCAACCATTAGAATGACAGTCCAGGACAATTAGGAAACACATTTATGGTTTTATAGACTTCTTTTAGACATTGAGACCGTGCCATAACGACTATATTTAAATTAATGGAAACATTTAACTCTATTTCCTTTCCGTTGGAAGATCATACATGCACCCCACATGAGGTACATGACCAGAGGTGGGATTCTTCCAAAAACAAAGCAGTAAGTATAAAATCCATCGCCTCGACATGTAAACAATTGAGTGACAAAAGCACCCAGACGTATGAACGCCTCATCGAGGATCCAAAGTGAAAGACGATAGAGGATTAGTTACAGGAGGCGCAACAAAAATCATTTTCATTGCAGGCACAAATGAAGTTTCTCACAGAAGTGGAAAGGATGAAGAGATCCCAGGAGCAGCACATAGTACAACAACAGATCACTGCCCTCCAGAGTAAGGTGATGGAAGTTTTTAGCACTCTGTAAATTTCCTAGAGGTTGACAACAGAAGAAATCTACAAAAGGTAACTTTATCCAACCACTTTTGAAACTGGGGTCTAGCCCTTCCAACTTCAGAGAGGGATCTCTCTATATAATTTAGATATGTTTCCAATTTTAAATATTAGGCTAGGTAAAGAAATAGGTCGGTTTTGTTGTCAAAGTGTTTTTTCAAATTGTTTGAGACAGTCTACACATCCATTGGGCTATGGGGTCTGTGTTTTAATAAAATATGAAATCCGAACTAGAAACGCAAAGGATAACTTTCACAGGGCGAGATAATATAATCACTGGATTCTTTAATAGCATAAATGATGACTAGCAGAAAAGATGAGAAAGATACTTTCAACAAAGAAGCAGTTAAGAATTTGTTTATTGAAAACACCAGAGGATAAAACACTAAAATATTTCGAGTCAGAAATAGGGTATACGAGATCAATCCTGCGACATTCATTACTCTTAAAGATTAGATTTCAGAAAATAGTATGGTAACAAAGCGAGAATAACATTCAACTTAGAGGGAAAAACATTACCAGTGAGTACATGCAAGAATCCTTTAAAAGTGCCTCATTTTATTTAATGGAAGATCTCTTCAAAAAGGTTATAGTCTGATAGCATCAGGGTATGAATATTAACAACCCTCAATACTTCGAAATATGAAGTATATATAACTCAAATTACAAACGATCCTGTCATTAATGACTAGGATGTGATAAATCTATTTTTAGCCTAACTAACTTAACAAATTCCCTAAATCTAGGAACTGCTTGATGATGTGGTGTAACTACACGCTGATTTCTAGATGGACCGTTGATGAAGCCTCTGCATGACCTCATCTGACTAGACAAATGACTGTACTGGGACAACTCATCTGCTACTCGATCAGATCACAGAGTTCCTCCCATCAGAGATGACTAGGCATGTTGACTTTGAGTAGCCTTCAATACACTTCATCCATTTCTGTGTACTTGGTGAAGGTAGGCTTGGTGAGGAAGATGTATCGAATCTCATGTTGGATACTGATGTCCCACTGAAGAGCATCTAGAAATGCCTTGTCAGTGATGCTCCCTTGAATGCCTGCAAACTTTGAGCTGTCCTTGGCCACATTAGCCAATCTCTTCTTGTAGTCTGGGAGTGTCATCAATTTATCATTGATTACCTTCAGACCAGGCAGACCTTTCTTCTGTAGAGCCTCAATCTTACTGAAGAATCTTTGTACCCCTAGGTCCATGGCCTGAACCTTTTCTTCAAGCTGAAGCATTAATCCTCTCTTGTTCAAAAATCTTTTGACCTCAAGGATGGTCTCTGTTCTGTCTTCAATTTTTAGCTCTTCCAGCTCTTCCCTGGTCTTCGAATTGAGGAACTTGACGATCTCGTTCGCCTGTGTTGGCATGTCTCCCAATTCTACTCTGATCTTCTCGATGGTTTGTTTGCTTCTCTGTACCAATTCATTCTGCTCAAACATGATCTGGATCATGGGCCATATCTCATTCATGGACTTAGTGATGTATGTCCATACACTCTCTTTAACCTCAGCCAAAGTCTTTCCTGCCACTGTTTTCTTCCGAAGCTGTTGTAGCTCCTGCTTGAGCTGCTTTGTCACCTGCTTTTCCTTGGAGAGGCTAGTCTGGAAGGAAGATTTGAGTTCCTGAAGGTTCTCAATCTCCTTTTTAAGCCTGCTGATCTCTGTTTCCTGCAGGTTCATATTTTCCATGGACTTAGCTAGGCCAACTGTCTTCTCCTGGGATGTCAATGGAGTCGCGGATGGGACTTCTATCGTTGATGTTGTGCTCACTCCTGAAATTGGAATAGCACTCAATGGAATGACTTCCATTGGCTTCAGTTGCTCTTTCTCTTTTAACATCTTCTCCATCTCATCTTCCATCTCCTTAAGTTGTGCGTTTTTCTCCATGAGCATCTTGAAAATTTCATCCTTCTCTTCCTCTTTCTCTGCTATCTCCTTTGCCTGCGAATCCTCTGTGGGCGGGAGCTTCAGTTGCTTCCTCAAGGAGGCTATGTCAGCATTCTTCTTCTTTATCATTTCCTCAGCTGCTTTCATGTTTGAAGGATTGTAACCGATCTTGAGGACCAGCTCCTCCAAAGTCTTGATCCTATTGTCCTTTGCAAAGGACACTATCTTCTCCAACTTGAGTTGTGTTTGAACATTGTTCAGGGACACCTGCAATTTGGATGCAGAAGTGGAAGCATGCACCAATCTATAGAAAACCATTTCCTCTGTCTACTTGTGCAGATCCATCTGATCGGCCGGATGGACGTCCTTCGTCTGGAATTTGAAGGTGGCCCTTTTATAGTCAGTGATCACCTTGGGGTCTGGTACCTGTTCCTGGAGGAATGCCATATCCTTTTCTTTCTTTTTTCTTTTTCTTTTCTTTCTTTTTCTTTTTCTTTTTTTTTCTTTTTCCAAATTATTTGCAGAATGAAAAATCATTTGTCAACAAAAACACTAGAGACAGATAATATCCCAGTCACAGTTGATCCTATAACTTATAGGGTGATAACAATGACTCCACCTGGGGATGGTACTTGCCCTGTGAAGTGCCAAGAATCCTGGTTCCTGCCATTCTGAAAACTTTTTCCTAGTAGCCTTCGTTGATTGATTGGCTTTATTCTCAAAAATTGAAAGAACAGTGGACAACAACTTAGGGCCTTCTCTTCAGGCTTCAACTAACTGACTAATGTTCTTCACTTAGAAAATGTAGGCGAAAAATAAAAATAAAAATGGTATGTACAATGGAGAGTGAAAACTCGAATCTCTACTAAGGTGGCACATAATGTTTCATCATTCTTCCATTTACAGGTCCTCCTGGCAGATCTGTCCCATCAGCATTGTTCAGCAAGAAGGCATTGTTCCCCTTGAATTCTTGGATCATGTATGGTCCCCTCCATATACTGTCAAATTTTCCATGCTTTCCCTTGTCTTAATTTCTGGCGTCCCACCTCAGCACCAAATCTCCTAGCTCAAAGTCATCTTCCTTGGTTATTTTGTCAAACATCTTCTTGATGTTTTCTTGGATTACCTGAGTCTTGTTGAAAACTTCTTCCCTAGACTGCTGCAAATGGATCATCTAGTTGATCCTTCTCTATGAGTCATTTGGCTCATCTTGCACATCTTGAAGCAACTTCATGACAGGGACTCCTAAAGAAGTGGGGAAAAATGATTATGTGCCATAGACCAGCTGGTATGGTGACATACCAATTGACCTTTTGGTGGTCAGTCTGTCAGCCCATAACGCAAACACCAACTTTTTATGCCACGATTTCTTGTTTTCCTGCAACGTTTTCTTGATGATATTTACCAAGGTTTTGTTTGAAGATTTCGCCAGCCCATTCCCCTGAGGGTAGTAAGCTATGGAATGCCCCAAACCAATGTGATACTGGTTGCAGAAATCTATGAGCTTCTTCGACCGAAAAGCAGCTGCATTATCAGTTATAATCTTTCTAGGACATCCAAAGCGAGACAAGATATTATTTTCAAGGAATTTGATAATAACAGAGTCAGTGGCTTGCCTGCTTGGTACTGCTTCGATCCATTTAGTAAAATAATCGGTGGCAGTGAGAATCCACCTGTGCTGGTCTGAAGAAGGAGCGTGTATTTCTCCAATGAAGTCCAGTCCCCATGCTGGAAAGGGGCTTCAACTAAGATCGGTTTCAGGGGAAGAGGAAGGAGTTTCCTTTTGCCTTCAAATAGCTAACATTAATGAAATGTAGTCACTTTATGATATACATCGACGAATAGGGTGGGCCAATAGAGTCCATCTCTGAGTATTTTGTTGGCTGTGACCTTCCAGTTTAGATGGTCACCACATTCTCCTGCATGAAATTCTTGTAACACGTTGTCAGCTTCATCTTTCAATAGACAATTTAACAGAATGCCTCCAGGATCTTTCCAATACA
>ML843483.1:11027-38574 GCA_009831015.1 Picea engelmannii
GTTAGGCGTAAGTTTTCTTTACTTGTCTGTAAACAGACATTACTCCATTAGGGGATTGGCTAGGTTTGGGTTAGGATTAAGCATCTAAGCTTGGTTTCTTCGCCCTTGCGAAAAGAATTATTGGTTCCCATACCCTGTAGCTATGTTAGCCTTGTGCTTTACTCGTCACTTCCTAGTGCATATGCCACCTCCTTCCCGCTTGTCCTAGTCTAAGCCCTAACATCATTAATTACTTTAAGGCAGGCTAACCTTATACTTAAATAAAATAATTAATTTAAAATTATTATTACACCAATTTACTCAAATTATCCTTACTTTAATTTAAACTAACTTGACCTTTATTTATATATAAATTATTTATACTAAATTATTTAATTTATTTTAAATTATTTTTACACCTTAAAATATAAAAATCAATAATCGAACACACATGGATTCGGGCACGCATGGATTACACGTGCCCACCTGGCTTCCTCTAGTTCCCTCGTATCTAACCCCAAAATTCTACACCTGGCAGCTCTTCGAATCCCTACGCGTCCTTCCTCTGCCTCCACCTTCTCATCCACTGGGACTTTCCTCGCGTCATTCTTTCTCCACCACAGATCTTGTCGTAGCTCTGGTCTGAGGTTCCAAGAATCTCGCCTGCCATGGCTCGCCTCCTCGCCATTGTTCTGAGCACTTTGCTAGCGCTGGGTATTGTTGTATCTACTGCCAGATCATTTGCAGAAACAGAGTATATTGACATAGTCATTGACAAGATCCAAGACTTGGAGTCTAGTCTCTTTATAATATTGGGAACCAATCCCAAGTCTGTACACTTTGCGGAGTTTGCTCTCAGGTATGGTAAGGGGTACAATTCAGTCCACCAGCTTGTGCACAGCTTCAGTACCTTCGTGAAGAATGTTGAGTTGATTGAGTCAAGAAATTGCATAAACCTTCCTTACGCTGTGGTAATGAATGGTAATTTCCTTCTTTGCAACGCGAAATAAAAAAAAATGATTTGCTTGCAATTCCAGCTCTGGACGAATTTCGGTGTTTTGCTTTCAGTTTATTTCTTTTGTATTTATAAATTCATTCATCTGTGTATATGCATGTAGTTAGATGGGTGTATATGTATGCATATACATTATCTTCTCGTATTGCCCACGGCCTTTTGCACCTAACTGTTAAATTCCCGACTCAGTTTCGGGTTTCGGGGTTTCCTTATGCCCAATGCCGGGAGTTCTCTGTCCTCACGGACTCCCGATCTTCGATATGCCGATGCGCTACCTTTTGCCGTAGCCCTCCCCTGGATATGGTTTGGTCCATGTGACCCTCTCCTATGTGACCATAGTCCTATTCCCTGTCAGGATTCGGGGTTTCGCGACTCTCGCTGTCACAAACCTCTATCCTCACAGTCTCTCGATTATCGATCTACCGATGCGGTACTTTGTGCGTTATCCCACCGGGCTAAGCTCTTGGCCCATGTGGCCATCATACCACAAGGTAACCGCCTCATTTCCCCCCCATCGGGTTTCGGACATCGCAATGCCGAAATGTATGAACCCCATGTCTACGAGATTCCCGATATCCCGATACCCGATACGCCTCTTCCTGATGCGTTAGCCTTTTCCGGCTATACCGAGGTCCATGTGACCTTCTCTGGTGTGACCGCTGCCTTATGGCTCCCCATCGGGGTTTCAGTCCTTCTCAAGCAAGAGTTTCATCACTTCTAAAATTTGCGATGCCATTTATCGTTTACTTTTGGACAATGAATGGTTAAAAGTTTACAAAATATAAATTTTCAGCGCCCCTTTAAAAATTTATTTAAAGCGGGTTATAACTTTAAATTTGTGAGTTTTTCATTTAATGTTTAAAGAAATCGGGATTCAGGGTTTTCCATAACAAATGATCTATGTAAATTGAATCACGAAACCCCAATCTTCGATTTCGCGATGTGATTAAGTCTTAATTAAAACATCAATTAATTAATTATTTTTAATGAAGGTTTAAGAGTTAAGTTAATTACGTCGCGTTTTCGGGGTTCGCGATTTCATAGTGCATGGATACTTTGTCCACGGAACTCGCGATATCTTGATCCGCGATGCAATCTGCCACCTATCCACTGTTGACCCTTCTGTGGGCCCCGCTGTCCCTCGACCCATCGAGAAATCGGATTTCACGATTTCGCAACTCTCGTTGCTATGTTCTCGGGACTCTCGATATCCCGATCCACGATGACAGCTGGCTTCCACCACAGGGCTTTTCACTTTTCAGAAAATCGGGCCTCGCGTTTCCGAATTGCAAGGACCACTCGTCCACAGGATCCGCGATTTCCCGACTCCCGATTGCCCGATGGACGTCCTCCTGTCGTGACCTTTCCCGATGGCTCCTATCATTGCTACGCGTCCCAAGAACGGGCGGTCCTGATCGCCTCTCGTTGTTTCGGGGTTTTCAATGCCAAAGTGCATATGTCCACGGAATTCTCGATTCCTCGAATCCCAACTCTCCGGTTTGTTGACAGTTGGCCCCTCACGATGGCACTATCCTCCCTCTCTAATGTGCGGTCAGCTAGCCCCACTCATCAGGGTTTCGGACTTCGTGATTTCGAAATGCAGAGATTTCGTGTCTACGAAATCCCCGATATGTCGATCCCCGACTTTCTTCGGATCTCCAACACGCGTCCTAAATGGATGGACGGTCCAGGTTAAGCCTCGGACTTTGCCAAACGCCAACCCAAAAGCTCTTATCTATGTGAGTCCCGATGGCCCAAACATCGATGACTCTCTGATGGTTGCCACCTGTCCCAATCAGATGGACGACTCTGATTGTATCGGGGTTTTCACCATGGATTTCCCCGACCTCTTACTCACAGAACTCCCGATTTGTCGACTCTCTTCAGATCTCCGCCATGTGTCTCACCCTGATGGACGGTCCAGATCTGATCTCACTATTTCGAGACTTAAAATGTCCTGACTTCCTTGACCTCGTGAATCCCGATTTCACGAATGCCGATATCCCGATGCCTTCACACCTTTCATCAGGATTTCTCCTTCTATCCTCGCAACTCCATGTAGATCCGACGGTTGTCGGGTATCTGCCCGAGATCTGACTGCTCAGATCCGTTCTCTTGGGTAATAGACAGCTCCCTTGGCACGGTTAAAATTTGTATGGGTCTATAGTTCCTGAGATTTTTTTTTTTATTATTAAAATTCACCAAGGCTAATACAGGCAAGTAGTTTACACCATTCCCGCGCAATACAAGTCTTCAAAATTTCCTTTTTCTGACTACACATTGGCAGTTCCTCATTTAGGTAAGTTCGAGATGAAGTAGGCTTTTTCGAGGTCTTGCAAAAGTCCTATTGCATTTTATATAGTATAATTCGTGTAGTTATTGAATCTTGCGAACTTCAAGCCTTAGATAGAAGCTTCCCTCGACATTTTCATCGATTTTAGGTGTCTATTTTACCCGAAAATTCATTGACAAGTATTTCTCAAATAAAATTATATTACCAACTCTCTTTTCGTGCTTAATAGCTTTATAAGGCTACTTTAAGGGTAGCCATTTTGTGGGAAGTGATCCTTCAAACTATCTGGTTTGCTGCCACTATTTTAAAGGGCGTTCCTTTGAATATTCAGACTAAGACTGTATTAGCCATTTGTGATCCAGTAAAAGGGTATTACCTAAAGCAGTTGCTTGTGATATATATGAGACCGTTTGCTTGGATAATGTAGGGGTACTACCTTGAGTATATTTTCTGATACTGTATCAGTCATATTGGGTCAATATGAATGTTGCTTGACATAATCTATTAAGATGCAAACTTATGTGTTGCTTGCAGGTTAAGCGTGGTTGGAGTTAACACTTGGGGTTTTGGCCCTCAGGCCCATATTTCAAACTAAGAAGCTCTGATACCAAATGTAACAGCCAAATATTTATAAACATCATTTACTTTCATAAGCAATTTATTTCATGAACTGAGATAATAACTTCATAACATAACAACAATCTTCATAATAGCAACTTCAGTAACTTAAATTTATCAATGAATAATGATTTCATGGCAGGATGAAATAAACACATAGTTTAACAAATTACTTGGTTTTGATGCTAATTTATGTTGCATTGCTGCCTTGCTGTTGCCTTCCTGCTACCTGATACACAGACCAACCCAGCCACAACCAAAGAATAACTGCCCAAACCTATTGTCCTCCCTGCCAACTAGGAAAACTACCTAGCTCCAAGATATCTATGGATATCTTGGCCCCCGTGCCCAAAACCTCCAGCAACTCGGTGCCTCAACTGATCAAAAGTGCCATAGCCAGAACTCTATTGTTCCCTGCAAATCTCACAATCCTCCCAGAATCCATCCTCCGTCGAATGCCCCTCACCTCAACCTCCCTCCTTCCCTTATCCCTCCTTCACAGACTCCTGCATTTACTCCCTTACCTACCCTCGTCCATCTCCCTGATCCTTCATTTAATGTTTTATCTTCTCGGGACTAACAGATTATCCCTTGTTGGGTACATAACCTTTTATAACATATATTATTAATCTCTTAAATTTATTACTCATGTCATCAAAGGTAATCTGTAGTTAAATTATTAATTAATTAATCACAATTATAACCTTTAATTAATTGATAACTGACTTAATTGATATCATTAGATCAATCTTTGTTTAATTAATACCTTGTTAAGACAATTAATCCCCTAATTAATTTTGACTTTATAATTCTTAAACATTTATCCAACTAGGGTCGTTACAGTGGGAGGTCTTTCTCTTGAAGAATATAGAAAATTATTGGTTGGGTTTTCTTCCCTTGTTGAGAAAGGTTTCCCAAGATACTTCTTTTGTTCTTGTGCATGATTATTCTTCTTGTAATATATTGGTTTGTTGCAGTAGTTATGGTTCAAGGAAAACTAAATAGAAAATTTAAAGAGAATACATGAGCCATAGCTCATTGAAAACTCAACAAAATGAACACAAATAATTTTTGTCTTAGACTAAATTACTCACCTCTTAGTTAAATATGATCGAATGCAACCACTTGATATGATGGTTTTTAAGTAAAATTTTAAAATTTGAGAGTTAGCTATCCCAATCATCAAGAGAAGTTTATCTCACAAGATAAAACTATTATTACTTCATATATAAAAAAAAATATTTCATTAATTTTAATTTGTTACTTGTGATTTTATTTCTTAAATTTTTGAAAGTCTATTTTATTTATCTAAATGGTTGGATAAATGGTTGGGTCTGACTTATGCTCTTCCTTAGTGGAGTTTGGAACATTCATGTCTATACAAATCTCACAATTTATAGTTTATATTTATTAAAATATTTTTTTTTTCTATTACTAAATTAAGTAATATCAATCTTAAAAACATTGTTACTTCATATATAAAAAATAAATTATTTCATTGTTACTTATGATTTTCATTTCCTAAATTTTTGGAAGTCTATTTTATTTAGCTAAATAGTTACTCTTGTTTAGTAGAATTTGGAACATTCATGTCTATACAAATCTCACAAATGAAATTTCATAGTTTATGAATATGAACATAATTTATTTTTTTCTATTACTTGATTAAGTAATATTTATTATGTTTTTGTATCTTGTAGAGATTTGTCTTATAACAATTTTTCAGGAAAAATTCCAACATGGTTTTCAAATCAGAATATAAATGTGTAAGTAATATTTTCATAAATTATATTATTTTCAAATTTTTAAAAATTAAAAGTTAAGCATTCATTTTTAAATTTCCCTCATATATTTAAATAACAACAATATCTTTTCTATAATTAATTTAATATTTTTACCTCCCTGTAGGAACTTGGTTGGGAACTTTTTGCAAGAAAATGGAACAAATCAAAGGTACACTTTTATGGAACTAATTTATATGTATTTCCAACTACTATCATAAAAGTGGTCAAGAGTGATCAATTAGGATAAATATTTCTATTAATAACACAATATTATTTAATCATAATGAAAAGTGTGTGAACATATTGAAAATACTTAGTTACATGAGGTTTGATATTTCTTGTAGGGCATTGTCTTGCCTCCAAAGACACTTTCCATGTCACAAAGGAAATCCAAAAAGTAAGTCTACTTTATGGTACTTTCTATTGTACCTTTTTTAATAGTACTTTTTGAATATTATATACTTGTATTTTTACTTTTTAAATATCATATACTTGTATTTTTTAACAATAATGAAAGTATTGATATATACTTATGTTATGTATTTTTTAATAATAATGAAAGTATTGATATATACTTATGTTATGTATAATAAAATAATATATAAATATAAAAAATTATTTTTTTATGTTAAAATTAAAAATATATATAAATATAAAATATTATTTATGTGTTAAAAATTAAAAAACTAAAAATTAAAAAACAACTTGCTTTTTTATTAAAAATTTGTAATATCAGTTTATGTTTACAAGTCATATTAAAAAATCATAATTAATAGAATTAAGTTAATGTTTGATTCCCTTAATACTATTTAAAAACAAATCTATCTAGACACTAAAATTACATGATTTCATTGAATCGTGTACAGTACCAATAAGATAGTTTGTATAACTTTCATAATTATATTAGGAAAATTAACTATAAATATTGTTATTGAGTTGTGTCCAATCACTCTCAAACAAATATATTTATTACGATGTCTATAGGATTCGAATGTCTTGGCATATTAAAATAATCATTAAATCAATGTCAGCTTGATGTATTTCTATTGTAGTTGGTCATAACATTAATTATATTCTATAAGGAACACTTTTCATCCAAGATCTCCTTCAATGATAATTTTATACTTAACTTAAAAATGGCAAATTAAGGGTTTTCTTTGTCATTTTGGATCTTTATACGGATTTTTTTTATGCTTTATTTAATGCCTAACCTGTTTCTAAACTTAATAAATTTGGCTTTGGCTTCACCTAATTATTTGGCAAAGATGCTTACAACTTAGATACAAAGAAATATATACATGCATACTTGGATTGAGAAAGAAATATAAACATGTATATTTGGATCGAGAAAGAAATATATCATTTTGTTTTTTCCACACTTGTATATTGAAAAAACAGTGAAGCTATTCAAAATTATTGGTATCAAACACATTATTTAATATTTTTTCGATGTATTCAATCCTAAACACATTAATATCAATAATAATTATCAAATCATTCACATAAATGACTATTGGAACAATAGCCTATGTAGGTTCATCACACCTCTAGATTTTTTAGAGATAAATATTTGAAAATTGATAGTCAATTAACTAGTCGACTAAGTGATCAACTAAGAAATTGACTGGGTGGTCAACTAGGTATTCGACTAGTTAGGTAGTGATACCAAAGTAGTCGACTAGTGCACAAAACAAGGAATAAATCAAGGACTTTGTTAAGCTCCCTCTCCAATCTATGTGGACCTCATCTTCCTCACTTCAAGGGAGTTGGTTACATCTTGTTGCTATATAATATGGACTTATAGGTCAATCTAATAAGTGCATGTAAGTGACATGTGAACATGTGTGATATTTGTTGTGTATCGAATATTCCAGTTTCTTATACTTCTATGTATGCCGAGCTATGCTCAATTGTGCTTAAGTGTTGTAATAGTGTCTTTAGACACCACCTCTCTCTTGGAATATTAGCTCTCTAATCTATATATTCCCCTAGCTCTCCAACATGGTGTCAGAGCCAAATTTTTAGATACAACCCATTTTCTACAATTTATTTGGAGGCTTTTAGTTGTACACACTCTTAATAAGTCATATTTGTCTAGTAGATTGACTTAGGGTTTTGATTTGCAGACTAAATCTAGGATTAGATCAAGAGATTAACATCATGTTTTTTATTACCCATCATTTTTTATGAGGCCTATACTAGTGAATTTTTTCAGTACCCTTGTGATTTTCATCACAAAGAGATTTGGACAGTGTTGAAGGGCATAGTCAACTACTTGATTAGGCTAGGTGGTCAACCATTGTAAATTGTCAGTCGAATGCAGAGATAAGTCGACTATGTAGTCGAGTCGATCGACCAACCAGGGTAGTTGAGAATAGTTGCAACTACCTACCAACTAAATCAATGTATAAATAGATGTGGTCATGGATGTAACAAGAGAGGACAGAATGGTGCTTGATCTGATATAATAAAATACTACCTATTGTTGGTTCCACCACTACTTTCTCCTCTATCTCCTTCTATGTATGCATGCTTGTATATTACTATAAATTAATTTTTATATATTATGTTGTATGTGCCCTGTTGGTAACTCACTCATGTAATCCCATAGATTACAACATTGTTTCCATTGTTGGTAGTACATGAAATAAGATTGCATGATAGTTACACACATGCTTAGATGTTGATTTTAGAGGATATTTGTGGGTGGTGGTGGAGGAAATTGGATAACTATCTGAAAAAATATGCCATAAGGAATTGACTAACTCTCGCACAAGCAAAGGCACAATTTTTCACCAAGATGCATGAAAAAATTCTAGAAGTAATTACTGAAGAGACAAAGAAGCACAATGATCATGCCACACATGAATAGTCTCACAAAAGATGAACAAATGATGTCCAAATTCATCAATGGAGGTTGAACAAACTTATATGAGTGGGTAGAGAAAATAATAGATGATTTCCATGAGGAACAAGTAGTAGAAGAATGCACATCTCTTGACGATGTTAAGAGAAGGTGGTACGATGACCTACATGATATCTTCCTTTCTATAGTACCAAATTTATTGCACAAGTTTTGAATTGATAAGGGTGTTGGCCATATTGTTGAGTCTAGACCTTCTCTGAGTACACCCATAAATTTTGACTAGAAGAGAAGAGAAGAGGAGTGGGGACAATTTTTTAATGTCAATTGCAAGAATAATCAAGAAGCATGGGAATATTTTCTACATAAATGAACATGGCTAACTATGTTTCCATCATTTACCATGAGTAGGACCAGGGTCGATGATGGGGGGGGTAGATGTTTGTGAGATGCCTGAAAATGATTAAAAACCCTAGCCAATCTACGCCAAATAAAACATTGTAAATATGTAAAGAAAAGGGAGGGTATTGACTATAAGACAAAGTGAATATATGTTGGATGAATAAATAAAGAAAAGGATTGCAAGAAGAATGAAATTATACAAGCCAACGGTCGATCTTCAAAAGATTGAATGAGACAAAAGAAAAAAGAAAAAAGAGAAGAGTTGAGATACATGACACTACAAACCCTCATTTATCTATTAGATGGAGTCCTTAGGAGTGACAAGTCGATGGATAACTGGACCAATATGAGTATGGTGTCGACCAAACGAATGTGGAAAGGGAAGAAGCCTTAACAGTTCTTGAGTTAGATTGAGCATTGTAGTTGGTAGAGGTTGTCATTGGAAACCTTTGACTAGTATACAATATTGAAAGCATGGATGTCGATGAGTCGAGACCCACATTGCGTAGATATCTGGACTCAAGTGAAGAAAGTCCTATAGTTAGAGAATTCCTATGGTAGTGGCTGGAAGTATATTTTGTCCTTTCTTCGATGTGGAATCAACTAGATGACCAAGGACAAGTCATTGATAGACTCTATATTCAATTAACCAAGTCTAAATGCAACTAGGTGAGTGTTGAAGGTGATAACAATGTACTCCTCTATATTAAGGATCTCATGACTGTACCCCCCTTACTGAATTTAGAATATGAAGAAGAACACATACTTTTGATTAACAATCACGGCATAGAGATGCGACTGCAAATGATATAATTTGTTCAGTATATATACCAAGCTTTCAAATTAATGAAATACATTATCCAATTGAAACAACAACAGTTCATGGTACTGATGACACCAATCAAATAAGTAATGCAATTAACCCCACCAATTAAAAAATAGTTGAATTCAAAACCCTCTTCTTCAAACAAGATGTTGCACCATCACTTGCTTCTGTATGATGGGAATGAAGACCCCAAGGGGCACTAGTTCATACACAAAAAGTATTGGGATTCCATGTACATCTTAGATGAGACAAAATGGATGGACAAATTCACTAGGGCTCTCAAGAAAAGAGCCCTCACAAGTTCATGAACTTTACAAAAAATCAAACAAGATCGAAGGTGGAAATTTAGAGTAACTTTTTGTCATTTTTCAATACCCAAGATAGAAATCACCTAGCCACACAAAATATAAAAAAATTTAATCAAATGCTAAGATTTGAGCAAGGATATCATGTATCCATCACTGTAAATTTGGGTCACCATGAGTCAGGTCTACCCAGTTGGTGAAACCACCTTTTTCAGGCCAGAACCCCATCAATTTTTTATTTCCAATGTTTCACATCATATTGGAAAGGCACAACCAATTGGATAACACCTCAATATATGTTTCAAGAATGGGTCAAAATTATGAATAATACCTACCATCGATGGAGGGTTTCTTATAATATTAGAATTTCCTTACCCCCATGAATCCAAATATAATTGGGACTCAACTTCACAAAAGTCAAGTATGCACATGGAGCAGTTGAATATCCTAAGGAAATTGAAGACCAACTGGTGGTAAAACAATTTTTTGTTGAATTATCACAATATGCGAATACAATCACACCAATTCCACCCCTCGCTTCAACCATCATCGCTAACATAATCACATGCTTGAAGAATAGAGAAATTGATGAGGAAAACAAAAATAGAGACCTATAGTATACCTTTTTTAGTACATACATATTCGACATCAAAATCCCTTAAGAATAAAACAACTGGGAGGAAGCAGAGTACACAGACAAAAGCACCAGCCAAATCACCCATTCAATCGATAGAGGATGACTTACAAGCATGTAATGTCCCCATTTTTGGATGTTTCTATGTTACAGAGTGGGATGTCTGCCAGAGTAGCCAAATGGGGGTGATAGCAAGTTCATGAGATATTGAGGGGTTTTATTGGGCCCGACTTGCATTGTTCATCACATTTCATCATCATGATCCATTCTACACAACTTGTCTTTGGTTTCGCTGCATTCCGACGATTTTCATAATTTTGAGTTATTATTGAGCATATTTTAATTAAATTCACTAAGGAGGTGATTTTGGGCATAATACTTGAAGAAACCTCTTAGTGTAATAGATCATTGGAATTGGGAGGAAGAGAACTACATGATAGGATGATGAGAAGTGACTTTCAGTGGCTGGAGAAGCCATACGGACAAATACATCACTTTTTAGAGGAAACATGCTAATTAATTGATAAAGTGATTTTATTAAGGAATATTAAAAGAAAAGTAAAAGTCACTTTGAGAGAAAAAGATGAACAAGGGTATACATGAGAGATAGGGGCTTCTATTCTCTCATTATGTTGATTGTCATTTTGATGTCTAGCTTCTTAGCTAGAGAGCCCATGATACCTCAACAAGATTGTTATTAGGAGTCACGACACTTGAAAAGACAACTCATAGTCAGTAAGGACATGATCATGTCAGCCATTGGATACATTGATGATACACATGCGTTGGTGATAGGATATTGTTGGAGGGCCTCTATGGAACATGATAGTTTAGATGGGGATATTTCCCTTGATGACTTCCATAAACTCAGGGAGAGAGTGATGGTGATGAGGACCGACTACCAATAACTACTTATGGATAGATATTACCTCTTGAAGGTTGGCGCGATGTATCACAGGGCGTTGAGGGAGAAGGAGACTGAGATGGACTGACTCACTCATGAGTTGGTAAGCACATGGGGATTATTGGAAAGCACATAGACAACCCTTAAGGAATCAGGGTCCAGAATAGAGGATCTCCTTGAGGAGACTAGTCATGGATCCACTTCATCTATCTTAGCAGAGAGGCAAATATTTACTTTAGCTACATCACCAAAGGATGTTAGTGGTTTCGTAGAGGAGCACCAAATGATGGAGGAGCATGAGGAGTAACTAGGATCACTGATTCTTATGGAGATATGTGATCAGGATATGTAGGAGGATGTCCATGTGTCATAGGGACTACCTTTCATGAGGGGTTATGAGACAATTGGTCATACAAATACACTCGGGGATTCCAGAGCCAGGAGCAGTTATGAGGACGCTTCCATTTGGGTTCCAGGATTATTTGACATCCATGTAAAGGTTTACCCAGTAGTACACCCAAGATACAAGATGATGCAGGAGGATACAAGATCTTGCATGAGTTCATAGGGTCATGTAAAGGTGTACATTGGGATCCGAGGGATACATTGGAGTGCATGGAGGAGACATACTTAATGGAGCATGGAGATTCCTCTCCCTTGAAGAAACTATATGAGTGATGATGGAGGGAGAGTGATCGACCATTAGTTTTTGGAGTTACCTATTGTTGTACTCGATGGTTGGAGTTTAGTAATGAGTACAAGTGATTATTCACCATGGGTTCCAGTGGATGAGTTCTTGGTCAATGCTTTGGGATTGACTAATTCACATGACACTCCCCAGTCCTACATACAGTTGTGTGGGACATGAAGAGATGTTAGATAGAGACCTTTGAACATGGAATTTATCATTATATACAATAGGATAGGGGAGGTTCATCTGATATAGTCTGATGCGACTTTGGGCATGATGGAGAGCATCTTTTGCCATGGAACAAAGTATATTCCAGAGGTGGATATAGGTTCAAAATCTCGGCGAGATGAGGATGGGGAGAAGAGATGGAAATATTCTTCTGATGAGGTCTATAAGGTTAGTTGGCAGGATGTATGGTCACAACAAGAAGTGTCAAAGATATTAAGGACTGTACATGATGTACCTATGATTGGTAGGATTGGCCATTTCAGGACTCGTCAGCAAGTCAGAGAGAGATTCTTCTTGGGGGATCTCGAGGATGATGTCATGAGACACATGGGGGAATTTTTGGTATGTCGGCATCACGATTCAGGTCATGATTTTGTAGCCACCGTTGTTTCAGTGCTAAGTTGGGAGAGTATGCTAGCTTCTCTTGACCCTAGGGCACTAGAGATATATAGTAGGGATGACATCATAGGGATATTGTTGGAGTATGGGACTCCTCAGACAACAGTATGGGTTGGAATGGAGGTCGAGATTAGTGATTATGGACAAGAAAACATGGCTATCAACATAATTCATCTAGAGGTTTACAGTTTTGTAGGCACCGAGATACTTGGTATGACATCCTCAAAGTTATGTGATGCAAGATTTGGTGCTCTTATAGAGAGCGGGAGGGTTTTATGGACTTTCATGATTGATTCCTTCCATTGTTTGGGGAATTTGAGAGTAGGTCGAGATGAGGATGCTTTGTGGCAGGATGGATCTCCTTGGTTGAGATCAAATATATCAACATATCATCTTCTTGGTTAGTAAGGAGTATGTATTCTATCGGAGATGGTAGTTGGGAGATGGGTTTAGGTGAGAGACTCCTTGATGGATGGATATTGTATTTACTTATTCCATTGGTTGGGGGTATTTAGGAGACTCATGGTGTTTATATATTATAGGAGTATACTTCAAAAAGCACTTCAGTTCACATCTTGATATGGGATCCAGGGATTGGAGTTCTTGGTAATCCATAGTTTGATGGATTTGAAATCTGAGTGGAGTGGTTTCTTGATGAGTTGACTGAGAATCGAGTGCACGTGATCATTCTACTCATCAGGAGCATTTTGGGTATCATGCATGGTGAACACTTGGAGGGGCCATGTCTTGAGGGGAGCGTACTACATGTCACATAGGTAGATATGGGAGCCTAGTATCATATATAAATTGATTTAGTTAATGCTTGAGGACAAGAAATCTTCAAGTAGGGAGGATTGTAATGTCCCCATTTTTTTTATGTTTCTATGTTACGGAGTGGGATACCCGCCAGAGTAGCTAGATGGGGGTGATAACAAGTTCAAGAGATATTTAGGGGTTTTATTGTACCCTACTTGCATCATTCATCATATTTCATGATCATGATCCATTCCACACAACTTGTCTTTGGTTTCATTGCATTCCGACGATTTTCGTAATTTTGAGTTATTATGGAGCATATTTTAATTAAATTCACTGAGGAGGTCATTTTGGGAATACTTCTTGAAGAAACATATTAGTGTAATAGCTCATCAAAATAGGGAGGAAGAGCACTACATGATAGGATAATGAGAAGTGACTTTCAGTGGCCGGAGAAGCCATAAGGAAAAATAAATCACTTTTTAGAGGAAAAAAGGTTAATTAATTAATAAAGTGGTTTTATTAAGGAATATTAAAGAAAAGTAAAATTCACGTTTATAGAAAAATATGAATAGGGGTATAAAGGAGAGATAGGGGATTATATTCTCTCATTATTTTGATAGTCATTTTGATGTTTGGCTTCTTAGCTGGAGAGCCCATGATACTTGGGGGGTTTTGAGGGTTCTGACTGAATAACCCCTAGAGATCAACAAGGGAGTTAAATATTCTCCTGTTCTTGATCCAATCTTGGCCAAGAGGTTAAATATTCCTCCCTCACCATTCTACATTAGTTCAGAGTTACTTAATCCATCAATTGAGCAATGGGGGGTGCACGAGTGAGGGTTTTCAGCAGGTTGGGTGCACCAATTGAGGAAGACATGTTTGATTTGCCTTAGAGAGGCTAGATCTTCAGTAGCAGTCATTCTAGGAGTGGTTTCTACCATCCTAGCACCCTTTTGCATCAGTGAATGAGGGAATTATTCAACAGATCTATTCTATCATTCAGGGGGGAGTATTTCTCTTCAAGGGGGTGCATTGTTCTTCATGGATATTGTGACATGGAGTGGGAGATCACTCCCAAAAACTAGGAGCTTCACCACACGAGTTTCCTATCACCCATTACATATATTGGCATTTGGTTTCATAGGTTTGGAGGTCATCTTCAAGGAAGTCGAATTCTTAGCTTGCTACAACCAGGAAGGGTGCATTTCTACTAGAGAAGACATCATCTGCAACAAGGGAAAAGGTTGGATCTTGAAGGTCTCTGGTATTCATCTTGGGGAGGATTTTGGAAGCCTATATCTTCATCTTTTTATTTTACTTTGGAGGAATTATCAGGCACACTCATTATTCTTCTATATGTTGTAACACACCTGAACCATAAGCACCCTTTTTAGGGGTGGGGCATAAAAAAAATCATTTCCTCAATCATCTTGAATCCTCTTTTCGGGGTCTCCATCCTATTATACCCAATCATATCTTTATAACAACCAATACTAGGCTCAAATCTGAGCTCTGAATTGCAAGTTATGACCTCTCGAAGCTCTTTGGGCATTATTAGTCAAGGGCCATGTGGCACCTACGTGGGTCCATCTCATGCGTACCATTGCAAGTTCCCTAAATTCCCAGAGATTCCCTAGCATTCCTACATCCATGGTGGAAGTTCATCCATTGTCCAATCCAACGACTTAGCTTCATCCTCATTTAACACATAAGATTAAGGGAAATTTGACATTTGGCGCTTCGACGTTGAACACCCCTTTTCTTTCTACATGCTTATCCTTCAGAGTCCCAAACTCCTGAATTCTCGAAGGAGCCTCAACTCTCACCACGTGGCTCTAGCCTTCGGTCCCTTCGTCTTATCTATGACACTACACCCCAAACCTTCAGAGTTCCGAAGTCCTGGACTCCCAAAGGGTCCACCCTTTCACGTGGTGGTGTATTAAACGCAGAGGCAAGGACAGGTGGATCACAAGTACTCCACCCACCAATAGGCCAAGAGAATATTTTCCAGAGGGGGTGACATGCGACAAGGTGTTGATTAATTGGGTTGGTTGTCATTGATGTCAACACTTGAAGAAAGTTCAGTAGTGAATTTCGGTAGCACATGGTTTGGGTAATGGACCTTGATGGATAATGGTATGAATTTTGATATATTTGCAGGTAAGACTATTCTAGATGGATAGTACATGTCATTCCATTTATGGTGGTATGTGGAACGTCACATAACTCCTCACGGTTAGAGAGTTATGGCCATGTGAAGTTGGAGGACCCTCATGAGTCATCTAGAAGCCCCAAAAAGTCAAAGTGTTTGCAAAAGAAATTATTTAAATAATAAATTTAATGGAAAACTCCCTAAAATAAGGAAAGTGGGATGCTACATGACAGTATAAATAAGAGGCAAGGCTCTCTCATTTAATTACACTTGAACACATTGAATATCTTTTGTTGTGTAAGGCTTATTGAAAGTACTCATTGATACATCGAAAGTTGCGAAAGTCTGAAGTAGTACAAAGGGTTGATGGTAAAAGTTTTGAAATTACAACGAATACAAAAGAAAACCTAATTTCTGAGGCGTACGCGGGCTGGCAGTGTATTAGAATGTGTACATACGCAGGATGAAAGTGTATTAAGGTGCGTACATGTGGGTAAATCCATGGAAACTTGAGAAGATGAAGATGCATAGATTCTAGATTACGAGATAAAGCTCCCAGGAAGGTCTACAATGCTCAGATACATCAGATCTATCCATTGGTTCAAAAGGTATGTCTTATTTATATGAATAGTTGGATTTTGATGTATGCTTGAGAAATGGTTATGGAGATTTCAGGATTCTCCCTAGAGAGACTAGTGGTTGCATGGGTTCTTTTGTATAAGTCAGATCTACAGAAATACAGTGCTGGTATAATTTATCATTGAGACATCTTGTTAGAGTTGTGGCACATCTTGTATTTCTTGGCATATGGCTAAGGGTTTTTATGGTACATAGTTGAGAGATTGTATTTGTGAAATGGTTGATGTATTGAAAGGTTGAATACCAGGAAGGGTTTGATGTCTGGATCATGTGAGGAATATTATACTTGTTTATGATTACACACACTCATATGGCACATGACTAGAGAGAGATATAGAGTTTTTGTATAAAGGTTATGTATGAGGATGCATGCACATGGTACAGTTACAGTCTGGATATAGTGACAGGTTGAAGATCTATGTGAAAGAAGTTGCAGAGGGTCAAAAGTTTTCAGAAAAAGAAAACCCTAGTTTTCAGAAGGTATACACAGTCTGCATAACAGACAGTATGCATACATACGCAAGATTTTGTTTAGAAAGGGCACGTACATATGCATGTTGCAGAAATATAGGTCATGTATCCCTAGTTTCAGAAGGCATGCACGGGCTACTTAACAGACATAATGCATACATACACAGGTTGTTTCACAAATAGGGCACACACATACGCAGGTTGCAGAACTATAGGTCATGTATCTGTTGTATTTTTGTTGATACATGTTCAGTTCAGGTACAGATTGATTACAAGGAAGTTGTACAGGCTGGATGTAGGTTAGTGGTACAGGTTGATACAGTTGTACAATGGTATATCTCATAGTGATAGTGTTACAGTGGTTCCATTATTCTACTTCTACTTCAAGGCGGTTGGACGAGGAAAGGACAGGTGGATGTAGCCACCT
Source organism: Picea engelmannii (assembly GCA_009831015.1). Lineage (NCBI taxonomy): Eukaryota > Viridiplantae > Streptophyta > Pinopsida > Pinales > Pinaceae > Picea > Picea engelmannii. Next base: position 28,417 of record ML843483.1, read on the forward strand.
TCTGGTTGTAGTCGGAGAACATAGGGGGTTTTAGCCTCCTTCTAGTTGTAGCCAGAGAATTGGGGAGTTGGCGCTTCCCTCAGGTTGTATCCTGAGAAACTAGGGGGTTGGATCCTCCTTCTAGTTGCAGCTGGAAAACAAAGGAAGTTGGTGCTTCCAATGAATGTAATTCTTCAAGACATATAAGAAAAATCATTCTGTGGTTTTCTCCCGATTTGGGTTTCCACATAAAAACACTGGTGTACTGTGTATGCGTATGATTTTTCATTTGTTCATTTATTATTTACTTTGCAAATATTGGATGATAATGCTACATTGATATAACACTTGTATTATATGGTTAAAAAGGATTAAATTGCTCTATTATTGATTCACCCCACCTCTTAGTAATCCAACAATTGGTATTAGAGTGGGTTCCTTCAGAAACCAGTTTAACCACTGAAAGGTAGATCATGGAGAGCAACAACATGTATAAAAATGGAATACCATAGTTTGATGGAAAAAGGTATGCATTTTGGAGCATAAGGATGAAGACATATACAGGCACATGGATTTGAAATTTGGCAATCAATTGTAGATGGATACACAGTACCAACAGTTCCGCCAACAAATGACAAAGCAATGAAACTCGGTCAAAATAATTCTAAAGCCACAAATGCACTTCTGAATGGTCTTGGAGAAACAATATTCACCAAAGTTGCACATTGTAAATCCGCTAAAGATATTTGGGACAAACTTTGAAATATTTATGACAGAGATTCAAAAGTCAAAGCAGCAAAGCTTCAAACTTACAGAGGTCAGTTCGAACAACTAAAGATGAAGGAAGATGAGAATATCTCAACTTACTTTTTACTAGTCGATGAAATAGTAAATGCAATCCTGGGATTGGGAGAAGAAATCGAAGAATCTGTAATTGTTCAAAATGTACTAAGATCTCTTCCTATGAGATTTGACCCTAAGATATCAACACTAGAAGAAAGAGTAGATCTTAACTCAATAAGCATGGAATAACTACTTGGAATCTTCACAGCATATGAAATGAGAACTGAACAGGAAAATCTAGATATAAAAGAAGCAGCCTTCAAATCATCCAAAAGGTCAAAGAAAAAGGGAAAGAAAAAGGAAAAATAGCATAGCAATAGTAGTGATGTCTCAAAATATGATGAAGAAGCGGCCAACTTTGTCAGAAGATTGAACAAGAGAACCAACGACAGGTATAGAGGTAAGCTTCCTTTGATTTGTTTTAATTGTGATGGTATTGGTCATTTTGCTAACAAATGTCCTCATAAGAAAAGGAAAAATGATGAAGGTTCCTCAAATAGCAAACAAACATATAAAGAAAAAAGAACCACAAAAGAAATTTTTCAAGAAAAGCTTATGCACCAAAGAAGACATCTCATCATCACATGAAGATGAAGTCAGTGACAATGAGATATAAAGAGTTATATTCATGGCAGTAGAAGACTCTGATAAATAAGACTCCGAAGAAGAATATGAAGAGGTCGAAAGACAATATGAAGAGGCAGAAGTTGACTACCGAGAAGAATTGTTGTTTTCCATAGAAGTTATCAGAAGATAAAATAGGAAAAACAAGAAACTACAAGCAGAACTAGACAAGAAAGAAGACACTCAAGAACTAGAACAAATGATCACAAATTTGAAGGTTCAAATTGAAGAAGATAAAAGAATTGAAGAAGTACTCAAATAATAGCTAGAAGGAAGAGACAGGATCATTGGAAATTTGGAAGCAGAGATTGCCACATTAAGAAAGGATATTCGAAAGAAAAATACGCAGAACAACTCAAACGTTTTGAATGACATTATCAACAGTAAAAAAACTCATCATGACAAGTCCGGACTCGGATACAATCAGACAGAAAAGGAATCAAGCTCCAAAACAACAGAACAAGAAACATATCCAAAAATCTATGCAGAAACAATCAAAGGGGATATGAAGGTCTACAAAGAAAATTACAGAGACACTCCTCCACCGAGAAGACTCAGATTTCAAAATCAACGAATGACAGAAACAGATAGGCCTCAGGAGGAAAAAGGATCCATAAGAGTAAATCCTTTCAGGAGATCTTCAACTCCCATGTATAAAATTATATTTTTTGGTTTATGTTATGCATGTAATAATTTTGGACATAAAGCTGTGAAATGAAGAGCTAACAATAGGAACATAAACAACTTTGAAAGTCATACACAAAAGGGTTATCCAAGAAGGCCTAGTGAAACACAGAGAAGAAGTTACAATAGGTTTGAATCTTTGAGCACTAAAGTGGAATGCTACAAATGTAATAACTTTGGACACATGGCCAAACATTGCAGAATGACAGTCCCTCCTATAGAACCAAAATAGAACAAAAACAGTCATAGATAGGAACATCAGAAAGAACATGGATAAGAAAGCAGAATCAGTATAGCAATGAAGAATGCACACTCTCTCTACAAGCTAAGCAGAAGAAACATGGTTGGTATGTTGACAATCTATTCAAAACACATGACAGATGATAGAGATAGGTTTCTTATGTTAATAAAGGAAAGCGATGGACTAGTCTCCTTTGGAAATGATGATTCAACTAAAATAATTGGAAAAGGCATAGTCAGAATTGGGAACAAGAATACCAAGGAAGAAAATGTTCTACTAGTAGAAGATATGAAACATAATCTTCTAAGTCTGAGTCAAATGTGTGACCAAGTTCATAAAGTTACTTTCGATTCACAAAAGTGCGAGATAAGAAAAGAAAAGAAAAGAAAAGAAGGTTTAGGAAAATTGATTGCAACAACTGCAAGAACTTTAAGCAACATATATGTGTTAAGTGAAATTGGAAATGAAAAGTGTTTCCTAGGAAAGGAAGATGAAATTTGGCTATGGAACAGAAGAATGGGTCACATACATTTTGATAACTTTTTCAAAGTCATCAAAAGGAAAGCAGTTAGAGAAATTCCCCAGATCACGAAACAAACCAACAGTTTATGCAAGCATTGTCAACAAGGAAAGCAAACAAAGACTAGGTTCAAATCAAAGGAATATTCAACGACAATAACACTGGAAATTGTGCATACTGATCTAGTTGGACCAACTACAACAAAGGGTTTAAATGGTGAGAAATACTTTATGTTATTAGTTGATGATTATACAAGAATGATTGCAGTTTTCTTTCTCAGGAATAAGTTAGAAGATTTTGAAAACTTCAAGGTCTACAAGGAAATGGTTGAAAATGAAATGGATTCAAAAATCAAATGCTTGAGATCTGATAATGGAGGAGAGTTCACTTCAAAGGAATTTATGGACTACTGCAACATGCATGTAATAAAAAGACAATTCTTCGTTGCTAGGACACCTCAACATAATGGAGTTGTTGAAATAAAGTACATGAAAGTACATGAAATGGCTCGAACAATGCTAATGGCTTCCAAATTGAAAGATATATTTTGGACACAGGAAGTGCATGCAACAGTTCACATTCTAAATACAGTAATGCTCAGAAACAACACTGACAAAAATCCCTACGAGCTATGGAAAGGAAGACCAACAAATGTGAAGCACTTCAAAGTTTTTGGAAGAAAATGCTACATTAAAAGAGAAGATGGCAGAATGGGAAAGTTTGACTCTCATGTGGACAAAGGAATACTTGTTGGTTACTAAAGTACAAGGAAAGCATACAAGTGTTACAACCTGAGATTTAAAAAGTTGTGGAAAGCATCAACATAACAATTGATGAAACAAGTAGACAAGAATTGAAGGAAGAGGAAAATGAATTAATGGAACAACTTTACAAAGAAGAAGAAGATGAAAAAGAAGTAGAAGGGGAAGATGAAGAGGACCCGACAGAAGGAAAAGAGCAAGTTCAACAAGTGCCTCCAAAGACACATAGAAGACAAGTACAGAAGAATCATCCTTCAGATCAGATTATCGGAAACAAAGATGCAGGAGTGGAGACTACAAGAAGAATCCGTTCACCAGAACAAACGCACCTAGCACTCTCATCTACGATTGAACCAACCTGTTTTGAAGAGACCAACAAGGATGAAATTTGGAATAAGGCCATGGATGAAGAATAGGATCAAATAGAGAAACATGACACTTGGGAATTGGTTCCTAGACCAAAGAATAAGAATGTGATCGACACAAAGTGGGTTTTCAGTAATAAATTGAATGAATATGGACAGGTTACAAGGAACAAAGCTAGATTGGCATGTAAAGGATATGCACATGTTTAAGGAATCGAATTTGAAGAGACATTTGCCCCAGTTGCCATAATGGAAGGAATCCGATTGCTTTTAGCTTATGCATGCTCCAAAAATATTAAAGTGTATCATATGGATGTAAAAACAACTTTTCTAAATGGGGAACTTGAAGAAGAAGTCTACATTGAACAACCAGAAGGATTTCAGTTGTCAGAGAACACAGATTATGTGTGTAAATTAAAGAAGGCCTTGTATGGTCTAAAACAGGCTCCTAGAGCATCGTAATCTAGACTGGATAAATATTTACAACAGGCAGGGTTCATAAAAGGAAGTGCAGACAACAACCTCTACATCAAGGTAACTCAATATAGTATTTTATTAATTGAAGTTTATGTTGATGATATTATTTTTGGAAGTACTGATGACAGATTAAGCCAGAAATTTGCAAAGGACATGCATAATGAATTTGAAATGTCATTACTTGGAGAACTATCCTTCGTTATGGGTCTTCAGATACATCAAAGAAACCGAGGAATTTTTATTTCTCAAACCAAGTATATCAAATAAATGCTAAAGAGGTTCATAATGGAAGATTGCAAACCAGTTATCACTCCCATGCAAACTAGTTGCAAGTTGAGCAAAGATGATGATTCAAAGTCTACAGGTCAGAGGCAATCCAGGTCAATGATTGGTATCCTACTATATGTGACAACATCCAAACCAGATGTAATGCAGGAAGTTGGACAGGTGGCATGATTTCCAAAAACACCAAAGGAATCACATGTATTAGCAGTGAAGAGGATTTTCAGATATCTCAAAGGAACAAAAGAGTTTGGATTCTGGTATCCAAAATGAAAGGATCTATCACTTATTTCCTACACGTATGCATATTGAGCAGGTTGTATTGATGATCGATGAAGCACCAGTGGAGAAACGTTCTACTTGGGTGAGCGTTTAGTATCATGGCTAAGCAATAAACAATCATAAATATCTTTATCTACAGTTGAGGCAGAGTATATTGCAGCAACAACATGTTGTACATAGGTTCTATGGATGAAACTAACTATGAAAAATATACAGGTTGAGTATGATGAGCCCATTCCAATCTATTATGATAATACAAGAGTCATTAGTATCTCAAAGAAACTGGTGATTCACTCCAAGAAGAAGCACATTCCAATCAAGTATCACTTTCTACGGGAATAGGTTGCAGAAAAGAACATTAGAGTTGAATATGTGGGCACAAAAGAACAAGTGGCAGACATCTTTACAAAACTACTTCCACAGGAAGCTTTTGAGTATCTTCGCTAGAGAATCAGAGTTGTTTCTACTCCAAAATGAATGATTATCTTATATGTCTTAGATGTACACGAGGAAGCACCATAAAGAGGACAGTTCAGGTTGGGAGATCAGACGATTCATTTAGGGGGAGCATCCTCGGATGGAAAGATACCTTTGCCATTGATGACAAAGGGGGAGAGATTTATCATATGCATAAGATAGAGGCATGGTTCCAGGGGGAGAGTTGGTCATATAGATGCAAAGGACAGAGGCATGGTTCTGGGGCGAGCATGAGTGATATGATTTCAATATTTCATCAAAGTGTTTCCATCAATGCCAAAGGAGGAGATTTTGTATTAATTGGGTTGGTTTTCATTGATGTCAACCCTTGAAGAAAGTCCGGTACCGAATTCCTATAGCACATGGTTTGGGTAATGGAACCAAGTTTGTTTGATGTATAATAGTATGAATTTTGATATATTTGTAGGTAAGACTATTCTAGATGGATAGTACATGCCATGCCATTTTTGGTTCTATATGGAACGTCACATAACTCCTCACAGTTAGAGAGTTATGGCCATGTGAAGTTGGAGGACCCTCATGAGTCATCTAGGAGCCCCAAAAGGTCAAAGTGTTTGAAAAAGAAATTATTTAAATAATAAATTTAATGGAGAACTCCCTAAAATAAGGAAAGTGGGATGCTACATGAAAGTATAAATAAGAGGCAAGGCTCTCTCATTTAATTACACTTGAACACATTGAATATCTTTTGTTGTGTAAGGATTATTGCAAGTACTCATTGATACATCTGAAGTTGCGAAAGTCGGAGGTAGTACGAAGGGTTGACGAAGAAAGTTTCAAAATTATAGGGAATACAAAAAAAAAAAAAATTATGATGCGTACGCAGGTTGACAGTGTATTAGGGTGCATACATATGCGGGTTGGTAGTGTATTAGGGTGCGTACATGTGGGTAAAGCCATGGAAACTTGAGAAGATGAAGATGCAGAGACTCTAGATTCTGAGATCAAACTCCCAGGAATGTCTGCAGTGATCAGATACATCAGATCTATCCATTGGTTCAAAAGGTATGTCGTATTTCTATGAATAGTTGGATTTTGATGTATGCTTGAGAAATGGTTATGGAGATTTGAGGATTCTCCCTAGAGAGACTAGTGGTTGCATGGGATCTTATGTATAAGTCAGATCTACAGAAATATAGTGTTGGTATAATTTATCATTGAGACATCTTGTTAGATTTTTGGCACATCTTGTATTTCTTGGCACATGGCTAAGGTTTTTTATGGTACATAGTTGAGAGCTTGTATTTGTGAAGTGGTTGATGTATTGAAAGGTTGAATACCAAAAAGGGTTTGATGTATGGATCATGTGAAGAATATTATACTTGTTTATGACTACACACACTCATATGGCACATGACTAGAGAGAGATATAGAGTTTTTGGGTAAATATTATGTATGATGATGCATGCACATGGTACAATTACAGTCTGGATATAGTGATAGGTTGCATATCTATGTGAAAGAAGTTGCAGAGGGTTGGAAGTTTTCAGAAAAATAAAACCCTAGTTTCTAGAAGGTATACGCAGGTTGCATAACAGACAGGACGTGTACATACGCAGTTTGTTGTATAGACAGGGTGCGTACATACGCATGTTGCAAAACTATAGGTCTTGTATCCATCGTTTCAAAAGGCATACGTAGGATGCATAACAAACAGAATGCGTACATACGCAGGTTGTTGCATAGATAGGGCCCGTACATATGCAGGTTGCAGAACTACAAGTCATGTATCTGTTGTATTTTTGTTGATACATGTTCATTTCAGGTACAAATTGATTATAGGGTAGTTGTACAGGTTGGCTACAGGTCAGTGGTACAGGTTGATACAGTTGTATAGTGGTATATATCACAGTGATAGTGTGAAAGTGGTTCCATAATTCTACTTCTACTTCAAGGCGGTTGGACGAGGTAAGGACAGGTGGTTGTAGCCACCTTCTAGTTGTAGATGGAGAATATAGTGGGTTGTATCCTCCTTCTGGTTGTATCCAGAGAATTGGGGAGTTGGAGCTTCCCTCAGGTTGTAGCCTGAGAAATTAGGGGGTTGGAGCCTCCTTCCAATTGGAGCTGGAAAAAAAAGGAAGTTGGTGCTTCCAATGAATGTAATTCTTCAAGACATATAAGAAAAAGCATTATGTGGTTCTCTCCCGATTTGGGTTTCCACGTAAAAACATTGGTGTACTGTGTATGTGTATGATTGTTCATTTATTAATTTTGTATTTACTCTGCAAATATTGGATGATAATACTACATTGATATAACACTTGCATTATATGGTTAAAAAGGATTAAATTGCTCCATTATTGATTCACCCCCCCTCTCAGTAATCCAATACAAGGAAAAGATTACACATGGCCCCTTTAGTGAGTGACACATGTCATATTCAAATGGGCACATAGGGTGTGCAAAAACTACGAATCAAGGTGACACATGGCACGTCAAACATGGGTCCATGTCACCCTGGGTAAAATCAACATGCCACATCACTCCAGACTGATAGCCTTCCAACTCCCTTAGATCTCACGATTGAGATGCATCCACGTAGATCCATTGATATATGCCCTCTGTTACTTTGTAACTTTGGCATTTGGGGGATCCTCTATGTAAATTCCTCTTTGTTCCTAGAGTGGCCAGCGCCAGGCTGACCATGATCTATATCTGATGGTCAAGAATGGCCCCGCAACATCCTCAGATATGCGTCTCTTGTCACTTCGCGAGTTTGGAATTCGAAATTTTCGCTCTCTTACCACCCCCTTTCTCCCGAAGTGGTCAGCGTCGGACTGACCGCAACGTGGATCCAACGTCTAGGAAAAAATCCTGAAGCGTCCCTAGATCTACGGTTCTTGTTAATTTGTAGCTCTGTCATTCAAGGGTTTTGGTGTTATGACATTGTTGTTGTCCCTAAGGGGTCAACGACGGACTAACCCCAGTGTAGATCCAACGGTTAGGAAAGATCCTGAGAATCCTCGGATCTACGACTCGCATGACTTCGAGACTGGTAAGTGGATCAAGCTTTAATAGTGGGGTAGATCCCACAGTCATGGTTAGGGAAATCGCCAGATGTCGTTCAACCTCGTGGGTAACCGTAGAAACAAGTTTCCTTCGGCAAGTTTGAAAATGATAAGGCCATAACACGTCAGAGCTTTGAGCTCCCAGAGTTTCGAAGCCAAAAAAGCTTAACTCCTTTCGGGCCTAGCGCAGGGTTCCCAAATCCTAGTCATATGGATTCTTAGACAAGCCTCGAGGCTACACACTCAAAACTTATTCGTGATTCAGTTAGAACCATGAACATAAGCCCTCGGTCACACAGGTGAAGGGTTTGAAGGAGGCACCCTCCTTCCACAGAGTTAGAACTTAGTATTCCCATGAAGGAAAATTTGAGAGCTCGACAAAACTTAAGTATTCTAGTTAACTCTACCGCAATTCTCTTTCATTACAAGGTCAATCCTTGGGAAGAATTCCCTTAGGAAATTTCCATCCAGTGCAGAAATTGTATCTTATACTTAAACTAGCTTACATTCCCACGTCCCATATCTCTCTAGTTTCTAAGTTGAGGAAAACAAAAGATCATTCAAAAGCATGGGTTCACAGAAAACAATAAGCATTTATACCTTAATCATTCCATACAAATTTTATTCATAGACATGTATATTCAATCATCATTTCAATTCTAGTATGAAAGTATAAGAATACTTATAATCAAAACCAGATGTTGAAGGAATTGCTAAGAGGGGTGCTTGTTTCCACCCAATCATAGGCACAACCACTCTTGAACGGATTTATCATTGGCCACCCCCTAGCTAAACCATGATGCTCTGAGAGAGACTCTTTCTTCTTTCTCTACGTCAGTCAAGGACGAAGGTTACTCTCCTCCTCCCAAAGGAACGTGGCACAATTGTTTTCTCTCTATGAATCAAGGGGGTATGCAATGAGTACTTCCATAGTCACTCGTCTTATTTGTAGCTTTGTTTATCAGCTTGGACTGAAAACATTGCCAATATCTTATTGCATCCAGAACGAATTTATTTCTCGGTTCTCCTTCGAACCCTTGATTTCTTAAAAGAACGAATACTTCATGTTGGAGGTTTGATCATTATGAGGTCGATTCCTTCTTTCTTTCTTTTCCATTTCCTTCTTGATGTCTTTATCTCTATAGCCTATGATTTTAAAGACCTTGGTTAGGTGGTATATATCTTCTTCAATATGTTCCTTATCAGATATTCATGTTTCCATTATGGAAAAGGTATTAAGAACCCCCATCTTATGAGAAGGGTGGTGGTGTGAGTCAACATGAAGGTAGTTTTATGTGTGATTTTTCTTCATGAAGAATTTGTGCCCAAGCATTCCATCTTGTTTCCTAGTGATTAGTACATCTAGGAAGGGTATTCTTTCATTTTCTTGTAGTTCCATGGTAAATTTGATGTCCTCAAAATTTCCATTGAGGTGCTCAAAGAATTTGTTATGTTTTTCTTTGCCATGAGGCCACTTGATGTTGGTATAATTAACATACCTTTTCCATCCATATGGTTTTAGGGGGTATGATTCAAGGGAACTTTTATCAAACTTCTCCATGAAGAGGTTGGCTACAATTGGGGATAGAGTGGA
>ML843486.1:0-11497 GCA_009831015.1 Picea engelmannii
CCCTAATTGCTGATGACGTCTTGCCCTATTTGAACTCTTGTTTGGTCTAAAACTTGCGGCTAGGTCATCCATTGATAGCCATAGAGGTGTTGAATAATTTCATTGGGCCAATTAGTAAAACGTTCACCTCTTTGTCTAGCTAAGCTAACCCTAACCCTAAGGTGATGTCACATTTGTTTGAACTCTTGTTTGGCTTAAAACGTTGTGATATTGTCACCCTTTGATAGGCTTTGAGTTGTTGATCATCTTCATAGGCTTAATTTGCAAAACGTCCTTCTCATTGTCAACCAAAACTAATCTAGAAATTAAGCTGACGTCACCCCTCTAGTATAGTGACGCAGCAACAATATTTATGTATGAGCACATTCATTGCATTGTGATATAATAAGGATTGATTTTATACATTGAATGCAAGTATCATTTTGTATTTATTGAAGAAGTATTATAAGCTTTTTGTCTTTAATTGCAATCATTGACTTCGTCAATAATTACATTTATTATTGCTTATATGCATTAAAGATAGTCATTAATATTTTGAAGTACTAACCACTGTATGCACATTTCAGTTTTATTTGCCTCGTCTCGCAAACAGGTGCCCTTTCAGTGGAATATCTTCCCTTTGACTATCCATTTGGCAGTAATCTGTGAAGGGAAAGCTTACTTTGACCTCTGAGCCTTAAAACCCTGATCCTTTTCCTTCAGAACCCCAGATTACTAGGGACGTCTCCCTTGGGATTAGCCACCCTGAATAGAAAGAGCTCCCCATCGAGGTGACAATGGGTGGGGAAGCTCCTGTTACGCCAGTTTAAGCCTTACTTCCAAGTTGCTAAGCCTATCCTACAAACTGTGCGATAACATGGCAAACATCTCTTTGTCATATATGGAGTAATGTCGCTCATACTCTTGGAGTTTGCGTCTTTCAAATGCGATTGGGTGACCTCTTTGCATCAATACAACTCTTATCCCAATTCCCGAAGCATCAAACTTCAAGACAAAGGGCTGAGGGAGTGCTAAAATAGGGCATGAACTCATCACTTGCTTCATTTTCTCGAATGTCTCTTGGGCCTTCTCTACCCAAACAAAAGCCACCTTTTTGGTGAGATCGGTCAATGGCCTGTCAACTGTGAGAATCCTTTAACAAATTTCTTGTAGTAAGTGCAAAGACCAAGAAAACTCTTTAGTTCTGTCACATTCCTGGGAGTTGGCCACTCAATGATTGCCCTGATCTTTTCTTGGTGCACATGTATCCCATTCACCCCAATCACGTGCCCCAAGTAGAGCATCTCTGTCATACCAAACTCGCACTTGGATTCCTTTGCATACAACTGCTGACTCTCTATAATACCAAGTACTTCATCAAGATGTCGCAGATAGTCTTCCCATGTTTTGCTGTATATGAGGATGTCGTCAAAGAAGACCAATAAGAATTTCCTCAGCTACTTATTGAACACATGATTCATGCACGACTTGAAAGTGGCAGGGGCATTAGTTAGCTCGAATGGCATGACCAGAAAATCATAATGCCCATAGTGGCATCGAAAGGCTGTCTTAGGTACGCCCTGCTCTCGTACCTTAATCTGATGGTACCTTGATCGAATATCAATCTTCAAGAAAAATTTAGCTCCCCTGAGCTCATCCATTAATTCATCGATCCTGGGTATGGGATACCGATTCTTGATCCTTTTCTTGTTTAGAGCCCTGTAGTCAATACACATCCGCAGAGTACCATCCTTCTTCTTGACTAAGATAATGGAAGAGGCAAACGGGCTGGAATTAGGGCGGATATGGCCAATTTTCAACAATTATTTGATGGTTTTTTCAATTCTGTCCTTGTAAACCTTAGGGTGCCGATAAGGGTTTGTGATATCTGCTTGGACCCCCTCGTCTAACTCTATGATATGCTCAAAACCTCTATAAGGTGGAATGCCAGGAGGAATGTCACTAAATACCTTATGGTGTTTGCGGAGTAAAACCTGTAAGTCCTCTGGAAGCTACTGCAGACGGTCTGGTGGCTCTTTGTCAGAAATAAAACACTCTACAACCCACTCTATGTCACCATGCCTCATGACGGCCTCCATGCTGTGCGATGACACAATCTTCGCCGGGTATTGGGGCATGGCTCGTAGGACCACTTTCTTGCCATCCGGGCCTGTGAACTCCATCTCCATGGTCCTCTGATCAGTAGTGTATCTCCCAATAGAGTAAATCCATTGAACGTCCAACACTACATTGGTGTTTGGTATGTCCACCACGAAGAAATCATCTGTCATTGAGCAGTTTCCCATCGTTATTGTGAGCTTGGGAATCCACTTGGTGCAACTCATTCGGTGGCCTCCTGGTATGACTACTATGAACCCATTGAATTCCTCTGTCGGAATTCCTCTCCTCTCGACCATGTTAGCATCAATGAAGTTATGGGATGCTCCCCCATCAATCAATATTGTCACCTTGTGCCCCTGTAGGACACCTTTGACCTGAAGGTATGATATCTCTGAAATCTTGACATCGAGGCCATGATTGGGCCCTTAGCCCCAGCCTGTGAAGACTCCTCTCCTGATGCTGGATGTCCCTGGTCCTGTGCCTGTTCCACCTCATCCTCATCACTGTCACTGTCAGAGTATACCTCAATGTAATGGGCCTTGCCCATTCTGTCCTTCCCAACACATCTGTGTCCTGGTGCCCATGGCTCCTAATAGCTGAAACACAATTTTTTTTTCCTCAATTCTCTCCTCATCTCTTCATCCAATTTGGGCTTTCCGACCCAATCTCTCTGAGGTGGTCTAGTCTCCTTAGTCTTCAGGGTAAAAGTGGGTTTGGACCGAAACTGACTTTTAGGTACTGCATCCTGCATGTACCGAGCTTTGCTGACTGCATCCTGTAAAGAGGTAGGCTTGTAAGCCTTGACCCATCCTCGTAGAGGCTCCGTTAGCCCCTCAACAAACAACATCACCAAACGAGCCTCTGAAATGTTTGTCACCATCACAACGACCCTCTAAAACTCAGATATATAAGCCTCTGGGCTACCTGTCTGCTTGAGCTAAGCCAACTCTTTGAAGTGAAGCTATGGATCCTTCTTGTCAAATCTCTCGATGAGCCTCTGTGTGAAGTCCAGGTAGGAGGTAACCTCGACATGTTCCAAGGTGACTAACCCATGGTACCACCACTCATGGGCCTCGCCATCCAGGTGCAAGGTGGCCAACTTAATGGCATTTGTCTCTGTCATCTGGTGCAACTGGAAGTAAGTGTCGAGCTTCTGCACCCATGATCTAGCGGAGCATTTAGAGCCCCCATCAAAGTTGGGAATAGTGACCTTCCCAAGGGTACACTGCAACTCAAAATTTTGTGTCATGGCCCTCATAGGCCCTCTCGGTCGGTTTCTTCTCTTCATATTGCAGAACTCCGCAAAAGACATGGCTGAGTGGAAATCATCTCCCAGCCTACTGTACTCCTCTAAATATGCCCTATAGGGCTCATCCTGATCAATCTGCATCAATAGACCTGCGACATCATTCCCCAAAATTTGAGGCATATTGGGTCTGGGGGATTTGGTGTATAAGTGGGGATTCTGCATGATAGTGCGTGAATGGCTACCGTCTCCATTGTTTGAACCCCATCACCATTTTAATTCTGCTTCGTTGGGCCCTTCAAGGAATTCTTAGCTAGCTGCCCCATAAGGTCCATCATGACCTTTTGACCCTTGGCCAAATCATTCAAGATATTGAACAGACTGTTGATCCTGGCATCATCTTCTTTCCCCATAGTTTCTTTTCTCTTAAGTATGATAGAAGGTGCTGCCTCCCCTGTTTCTTCTTCTCTAACCACTTCTTCTTCTTCCCACACGGGGGGATCTGGTGTTCTTCCTCTACGTCTTCTGTAGGTAATGTTCTGCTCGTCTTCTGGTCTCATAAATCTGATTACAAGTGCCCTCAAAGCCCACAGCTGCAGAGGAACATGCTCTGATACCACTGTAAAATTCCAATCCACAGTTTGCCTCTATTTCCCTACTGCTGTAACAATTCTTCTAGTTTTCTGAGTGTTGGGATTTCTACAAACACTTATGCTATAGCTGACTTATGACTGTCAAAACCTTATTATGTTGCCGTAGGATTTCTTTATGGGTTTGTGAGGTATATCAATTGTTTTCACAAGGTTTGAATATATCAAAATAACATGCAACATTACAATAACAATATGCCAAATAAACATAGGATCTCACAACAATGCTAGCTGATGTATTCCAATAAACACAACAGAAGATTTCGTTTATGTTTTCAGCATACAAATAAGTCATTAAACCAGAGATAACTCACGATTTCAGCTTGATACCATTCCAATAGTGAATTTCCTTTTTGCTGTATGAATACTGCTGCTGAGAAGTCGATCCAATGACTTTGCTGCTGTATATAAAGTCGCCCCCACTCAGGAAAATTGTCCTCTGCTACCAGAACTCAATAGGTACAGAAATATCAGTCCCAGCACATGGATTTGGTCACTCTCACAGAGATATGCAGTCTGTATACAAGGGTGCTCTGATCTGCTGTTTCATTCGAGCTGGGAGGATAAAAACTCAGCTCTAAAACGCTGTAATGCGCCCAGTTTATGAAGGGACTCCTTCACCCCAATTGTATAACTTCCCAACACCTCAAACAGCCAGAAAACAAATGGGAAATTGCTCCACAAAGAAGATACTGCTGCCCAGGAGCAAGGGACCCAGTTCCCACAATAAAAGTCACCCTTCTACTCACACAGAATGCGCCCAATTCACAGTAAATGGATGTGTTGAGGAACCCACGATTTTACCAAAGGAAACTTGGCCTTCCTCAAGCTATTCGACCCCTTTTACTTCTCAATTCAGCCACAAATAACAAACCCCTCCTTGACGAGAAAAACTCTGTTTTACAGAGGAAGAATTGCGCTGCCAAAGAGAAATACTCAGCTGTTCTGAAGCACAATCTCGAAACCTAAGTGATTCATGTTATCGCACAATCTGTACTTGCCCAAAGCCCAAGGCAAGTGGATGCAAGATTTGTTTAACAAGGAGTGACCTATCATTGTCACCTTAATAGGAAACCCCTTTCTATTTAGGAGTATACCAAGAATACCCCAAGGGAGACGTCCCCAGTGACCTAAATGGCTGACGACTAAGGCAAAAGATGCAAGAAAGTCCCCCCCTCTCACTGGTCACTCAAGTCAAAGGTTTTTTGTGTCTTATAGAGATGAAGCAAAAGGTAAATAAGGTGTGTTGCCATCCTTATACACACTTGCAAACGTGGAAAAGTCTCAATCCACTTAGTGTATCCTTGGAGGTACAATGCCTAAATCCAAACCCACTGTCACCTCGATTTGGATTTCTTCCGTCTAGGCTTACGCCTAGGGAAGCCAAGGGGGGTAGACCCTAGTTACTATGTGAATTATTAAATGAATTTGAGGAGTTAATTTTAGTTTGTTAAAGGTAAGGGGGAGCTAGCCTATACGAGAGGCAGCAATGCAAATGCAAACCTTTAATGAAAAACAGCCCTTTCCCTAAGTCAACTATGACTAGTGCCTAAGGTTGGGCAATGGGGTCAATTAGAGTTACAACAAAAGATCCAAGTACAAAAAGAATCACTTTACAAATTAATACAAATGAGCTATAATTACAACAATTATTAACAAATAAAGAATGGCTAGATAATTGTACACAGATGCAACTATTTACAAATAAGATGAAAGAAGCTCTTGTTAGATCTATTACACTAGTGAAACAATAATTGAACTAACACTTAATTGATTTTACAGATGTAAAGAAAGATAGATCAAAGATGTATTTATCACAAAGAAACAACTTACAACCCAAGCTTGAAATTCCCCAAAGGAGAGGTGCGCAATTTCAAAGGAACCAAGAATTTGAAAAGAAAGCCACCAAGGGCACTAATGCACAACTTCAAAGATGAACCATTCAACCATAAAAATGCTCAATTGAAATGTAAATTGCAACAAAGATAATGCTTGAAATAAAATTGCAGGAAAGTAAAACACAATTTAGAATAGATTATGAAATTGAAGCTTAGGTTGTGTGATTAAATTTTAAGGTTGAATTAAGTGAGGTGAAGCTGCAAGCCTAGACTAGGTGACTTCCCCAATACTCCTACTGCTTTGGCCAAAATGATTGCTGGGTGCTCAATAAGCAAGACAAACAAGGCCTTACCCTAGCTCCACAAGTCAACCTGGAAAACTTGGGCGCTCAACAAGGGGGACACCTAGTTCCGTGAGATCATCCATGATCTAGCACCCCAAGTAGCCTCCACAAGCCCCCTTTTTGGTGGTGAAAGTTGTTTTTGGTGGTGAAAGTTGTATCAACAATGGGTGCTCTAATTATTAGATTAATTGATCCTCCTGGAGCTACAAGTTGATTGATTTAGGAATTAAGATTACTTCTGTTGAAATCTTAAGGAGATAGAGCTTAGAAATAGATAAAATAACAAGTGCTTGTAGATCCAACTTAAAGAAAATGTACAAGAAATGAAAATGCTTCCAAGAGCTTATACGTGAATGAAATAAAAGGAAATGCTTCTACTATTGAGATATACACAATGACTAGAAAGGAAAATAAATGAAATTAGAAGCATAAACCATAAACCATTAGCCATCTAGCATATGAAACTAGCATTGCGATACTGCATGGGTGGCTAGGCCAATCCTCTTTGCAGGGTGTAGGAAAACAAATAAAGAAAGTAAATAACTTGAAAAACAACTACTCTACTTGCAACCTCAACAAAGGCACAAGATGGAGGACAAGCCTACCGGTTTTATGCCCAAGTGGGTGATAAAATAGATAAATGAAATGACTTAACTTGAAAGAGAAACAAGTAAACCTAGCCACACAACCTTTCCTTAAGGACAAATGGGGCAACCGGATAAAAACTTAAAACAGAAAAATACTTCTAAATCCTAGCCTTACGATTTAGCATGGTTGGCAAAACCAAGCCTCTTTGCTAGTTGTAGGCAAAATAAATAAAAAATATGCAGAAAATCTGAAAATGCAAGCCCAAGAGACTCTCTTTGAGCTTGCTTACAATGTAAGAAAGTAGAAGAAGAAGAGGGTATTCAATACTCTTGCTTAGGAGGTTATTTGTTGATGATTTGTGGCCCCAAATGGGCAGCAACTCTTCTTAATTGGTTCAGATCTGCAGAAAAACAACAAGTAAAACTTGCTGGAAAAGCTGCAAAACAACCAATAAATTTTGGAAAATTTCTGTTAGAAGAAACCAAAAATTTTAGACAATAAAAACAACATATAATTCATGATTAAATGACCTATTCTATTGCAGAAATATACCCAAAAATACTATAGAAAGATGAATGAAAAGAATAGACAATTTAGAGGGTTTCAAGTGGGTGAAGGGATAAGTTTCCAAATCTGAAATTTATCCTTCCTTAACCCTTAGTGACCTGCAAACAATAGAGCTCAAGCTACAAAACAAAGAAGGAGGTGAGTAGATCCCAAAATATTTAACAAAATACTTTGCTAAAGAAAAAAAAACTACTACACTAAGATCTAGAGCAATACTACTATAGATCTATCAAAGCAAAATACTTTGCTTGGATCTCCTACTCTAAATCTAGAAGCTAAAAACTCAAAGAAAACAATAACACAAGTCACTTCCAATATAGATTCAAGCCAAGCACCAAGAAGACTCCCAGTGCCAAAGATTTCCTCCAAAGATTCTTTTATTAGAAGCAAGCTTGAGCAAATACTTGCTACAAGCTTGAGAAATGAAAGAGAGCAAGATGGGAGAGAGAGAAGAGTGGGAGAGATTTGGGTATAGTAACAATACACTGAGAATAGATGTGAAATGAGGGATGAGTGAGGGGATGGGAAACACCCTTTTGACATGGTCCAACACTAAATTAGATCAAGGGGGGTGCACTTAGGGAGAAAGGGGGTTTTACCTTTTAATTTTTCATTTTGCATGACTTTGTCACCAAGGGGGGCGCAACTTCCCTAGGGGGATGAGTGAAATGAAGTGATGGATAGGTAAGGGGGTGAGTTTAAGTTAGGAAAAGTGTTTCTCTAACTTAAGAAAGGGGTTAGGCATCATCTCCCACTCTTTCTCTAACTTTTTTGCTCATTTTTTTACAAAAATTGACATTTTGACTTTGTCAATTAAGCAATTAAATTGTTGACTTGGACTCCTCATGGACAATGACCTAGTAAAACTTGTCCAATTGAGCTGAAACTTGGTCCAAGGGTGTAGGGGGTCTCATTCAATTTCTTTTGAGTACTCACACCCCTATCAAAATCCCCTAGGACCTAGTTTTTACATTTTTATATCAATTTTAATTAAAATTAACATTAAATGGGTAATTTTAAAAAATTAAAAAAAACTACTTTGACTCAACGAAATTCCGCAAGACTCTAGGAGATGTCTAGCATGACCATTTACAATATTCTTAGACCCTAGTCACCCATTGGGCTCGATCATTAGAACACCTTTCACTACTTTGGAGGATTATTGTGGGAGTGAAAAACTCAAGGGTAATTAAAATGGGTGGTTAGGCCAAATTAATTACCTGAGGAAAAAAAACACTCGATGAAAGGAATTCTCTAATGATAAAGTCCTAGGAAACTAACTTAAAATATGATCCATGCAGATCCATTACATTATTATCCCATGCAGGGGAGCTGAAATTCCAGTTACAAAAAGAAGTGTCGAGGGCAAAATTGCCTTGTAGAACCAGTAAGTCTTCAACTTTGTTGCACCATCAGGTACATAGCTTCATGGCACATGGAGTTGACCCCCTAGTCGAAATAGGTGGTCAACAAGGTGTACCTACCCAGAACAAGACAACAAATAGAAAAAGTGGCAACTTTCAAGTACCAAATGATGTTAGTGCTTCATAAGACCATGAACCTCTGAAAAATAAGTAAGCTGATATAAAATTGCAGCAATGTAATCATCTACAACAACAATAAATATTTTGTAACAGCCACAATAATTATGCCTTGAAATTGCTTGAAAAAGACAAGGAAATATAGCTTTGAATTGGCAGAATGATAACTACTTGTCACAAACAAAATTGGCAATGTCTAATCAACATTCAATGTCACTTTTGAAATAAATTTGCTGTTGTTAGATGGCTGTAGCAATCTTTTGCAACAACAACAAGTTAGTCAATGAATTAGTCTAGTTTAAGGTTAGTGGAAGTTAGTAAATGTTTCAAGGAAGATAGTTTGAGAGTTGTTTGATCAATCAATCACTATAGTGAGTAGACTAGTGCCTTTAAAGGGTAATGGAGTTGATAGGTGATGGTTTTCTCTTGGAAGAAATAACACAATGATTGTACTTGCCTAAGAAGAAGAGAAGGATAGAAGAGGTGTTGGCTTTTCAAGGCCTCAAACATCCAAACCCTAAAGATGAATTTGCTAGAGTGTAAACAATTTTAGGCTCTAGCAAACCTTCCTTCCTTAGACTATTAAAAGATATTAGAAACAACAATTTACTAGATAATGCCTTCTAAAGTGCTAGTATTTAGGTCTCTAGAAGTTTACCTAGGTCAAAATCTTCTTGGCAAGGTCTAGCAAATGAAGAGTAAAGAAATAGCCAATTAAGTCCTTTACTTCTAGTGTTTGTCAAGCAAGCAATTTCATAATCTTTAACATGAATAAGCAAATTTACCATAAACCATTCAAATCGAATGAAGAATTGCAGATTTACTTCACCAAGAATAATCAAGTCATGAAACCCTAGAATGCCAAGTAACTCCACCAACAAATGATCCAAGTTGCAAATTTTAGCCTCCAAGAGAAAGTGCGCCTAAAATTTCAGCCAATAACTCCCAAGAAGGGCACAAATTTCAGACCACACCACTTGTGTGATGAGTGATGATGAAAAAATGAGAGTATTTTCTCTCTATTTATACAGTTTCAATGACCTTTAATTAAAACTAAGTCAGAAAAAGATTGACCTGGCCAAATTACATCAAAAATCCAATTTTTTACATAAATGAAATTAATTAAACCCTAATATCATTTCCAAGGGTGACGTCATGCCCTTATAGGGTGACGTTAGGCCCCTAGGGTGGAATGTTAGGCCTCACATGCAGAACGTTTGGCCTCCAAAGGCCTTGAATGCTGCCACATGTGCCAAATAGCACACAACTGCCCTCATAAATGCAAACCCTGACTGTGGATGACCTCTAGGGTCACAAAGGTGACATCATGGGCTTCCAAAGGTCAACGTCCAAGTGGAAAGACAAGATTCCCCTGGGTCTAGGTCTGTCAGGGTGTCCCTGGTGCAACGCCCTTCTTTCTTCCTGGTGCAAGTCTCTGGTGTCTCTCTGCCACTGGTTGGGGTCACAATGTCCATCTGTGGGCTTTCAGCCCCATGGAGGTCTGAGCTAATCATTCCCCCATATGTATCTGTCCACCGGGCAAAGTCCTGCAGCAACAACAAGTACGCCCTCCAGGGGTTCATAAGTCACAGGGATCATAGTAATGTCAATCACATGTAATAATCAAATTACCCAAACATGTGCATTAAACCCCCCTTTACCCAGACAAATGCTCAAAGACGTTATGCATTTTAACAAGTCAGGTTTGGAAAAGGTCTAAGGATGTCCTATTGGGATAATCCTCCTTAAGTTTGGGGTGTTTCCCAGGTGAGAACCAATCTAGGTCATGTAAAGTGTGTGTGAAGTGGCGTGGGGGAAGTGTTTGGGCACATGGTGCAGTGATAACAAGGAAATGTAGATCTTACTTGTGGGTGCCTTTGTAGAGGGAGAGCTGCACCTTATCATGGATGCCATTGTTTCCTAGCCCATTCAATGCCTTTTATTCTTATTTTTATTGCTTTTGGTCTTTTTCTTTCATGCTTCAAGGGAAGAGCTGGGGGACACTGTCCTGGCTTGGTGACCAAAGGTGACAACGTTACCCACAAGCATTTCACGGAGATGAGAAGGCTGGCTCGTGATGAGACCCCCTTTCGCTTGGCTATGCCACCAAGAGCCACTACCTTGGTTTGGTGACCAGATAGATGGTAGTGTCATACCTCTACATGCCCATGGTCCTAATAGGCCGGCTCATGATGAGACCTCCCATCCACCAACTAGTAGCTTGAGTTTTGATTTATCTTATGGGTTCCCTTTTCTTACTGAGAAGCTTTTTACTGCTTTCTCGAGAATCCCTGGGCGAAGCATCTCAAAGGTTTCATTTTGGCTTTTAACTCTTGCCAGCTACTTTTACCCTCTGGGCCTTTAGCCCCTTCTTCCCACAAGGCAAGGTACAACGCTTCCTAGTGTGGCAACCCCAATGCCTGAACAAAGGTGTGGGGAAGATGAGAGGAATAATGATAACAATGGAAAGTGGTAAGTATGGATGGAATGGACGATGACCTTTCATAGACCCACCCAGTGGCAACTCATCCTAAAGGGAGATCAACTTACTAGGGCATTATGTCACATTCTTAGGTATGAACAAGTTAAAGAGCATAATTTCCAAGCAGACGTTATGAAATGA
>ML843487.1:24045-34178 GCA_009831015.1 Picea engelmannii
AGACCTTCGAATCTTTGTTGACTGTGCAGGAGAATCTGTTACATCTATTATGGTTGTGGCCAGATTGGCCAAGGTGTCTAACCCTATTTGTTCCTCCTCTGATGATTCAAACTTTTTTAGCTTGAGCCTAAGGACCCTTAGTTTCCTGTATAATTTCATGTTTTCTCTAATCAAATCTTTGTTTCTCCCTTTGATTGAATCATGTTTTTATTTGAGGGTTTCATTCTCTTTGAATAGATCAACAACCTTATCTATTAGCTCTGTGTTTGCCTTTTTGATTACCCTCTCAAGTACTTCCATCTCATATATTTCTCGTAGAAGTTTATTGATTTTCCTGGTCTTACCTTTCTGAGGCTTGCTAGATGAAGCTTCTACTTTCGGTTGCCTGTGTGTTTCTATAGGCTTAGATGGAGGTGTATTTGTCTTCAGTTTTGCATCATGTTTAGTCTGCAAGGTATCCTGTGAATTTGACATCTCCTGCTCTGAATCAGAGTCACTGTAGGGTAGGTTAAGTGGATTTTTTGTTGTGACAGGGTTTCTGTCTTCGAGCTTTAATTTCTTCTTGGTTCCTCCCTACTTGCTGGGTGTTTCCTTTATAGAATCCCTGGACATCGAAATCCCCTTTCTCCTCTTGTGACTAGTAGGATCATTCCTACTTCTGGACCTTTTTGTTTTCATCTCTGGAGGTTTCTCTGTCTGAAACTCGTTCCAGAACAAGAAGAAACCCCATTCTATTTGCTTCCTGTGAAGAGCTTCTTTGAAAAGGAGGGTAATCAACCCTTGATGAGATATTCTTCTTGAAACTTTAGTGGGTTGAGCCTTTACCTGTTTTTCCATTTTAATGAGGGTCTTATGAAAGAAATATGGTATGTTTAAGGGTTCCCTGCCTGTGAAGTGGTTCAACAGTTTGAAATGGTAGTACATCACCCTGTTATAGCGCCCTTCACAGGTTATGTATACCAAAATTGCCTTTAGCAATGTCTGTCGTTTTAGCTCCAGATAGGACATGGGAATGTACTTCTTCCATGTCAAATTTTTATGGACTGGCAACAGATAGGACCTGAACTCAACATTTGAGGGTGAAGAAGTTTTGAACCAGCAAACCCCTGTCCTAGGCAACCCTGTGTATTCAGCGATAGATGCTTCATCTATAAAGAACTCTTCCCTGCCTATTCTTGCAACCCTTCCATCGTATGAGAGGGAAAATGCTTCAGCAAATTGATTGTGGAAGACTGTCAATTTCTCACAATAAGAGAAAACTCTGACCTGTTTAAAGCATTCTGCAACCGCTGGATGCTCCTCAAAATACCACATACCATCTGCTTCTGACCTCAATGCAGGGCTGACTTTAGACATGACTGAATACTGACTGTGTATGAAACTATGGATAACCAAGTGTTTGAAAGACACGGTTCTGGGTACTAAAAATATAGTTGATATTACTCATGAACAAACGGTGAAATCATTCGACCGAGCATAGGATTAAAATACCGACTCATATTCAAATGACAGTCAAACTAGAAGGAGCCGAAACTTCATATTTTCGGGGCAATTTGTATTTATAAATTTTAATAGGAGATGGCTTCTAGTCTTACCTGATGACCCGATCCAATTTCCTTTGCTCGAGATGTTGGCTGAACTTGGAGACGGCTCGCTAATCGCCAGAGAAAAGCGGAATCAAGATTTTGAAAACATGATTTTGTGGATGAATTCGCGTGATTGTAGTTACCTTCAGCGATTCTCGGGCTTCATCACAACACATTGAGTTTCGAAATGAATGAACAACCTGCTAATGATGTTTGATGTATCTTCCACTGAAAAAGAGGGACTCTCCGTGCAATCGTATCTGATAATGATAGCTCTGCATATATTTGAAATGATTTGTGTAATGGATAATGCGCGGGCGCTTTGAACCTTTGTTGACTGAACACCACAAACGAACATCATCTCCCACGATGTGAGCTTTCAGCGGTTGCATATCAGTCATTGCAACGATTTTTGACATCTGGCTCGTGTGAAAGCACGAGCTTTCTATTTGCCCGTGGAAACATTTTCGGTGGTTACATGCCCTTTGTATCGACAACTTATCTGACGAAACTGAACACTTTCGGTGGTTAATGAGCACGCTGGAGGCTCGCCCAAACCACCGAAACCTGCTGTTTTTCCAATTTCTTGACCGAAACAAAACCAACATGTCTTTTGGGATTATTTTGAAAAACAGACTTTCTAATCTTATTGCTAGAAATTTAGAAATCAAATTTAGGGACCAACCTATCATCTACTAAACAAATAAAACTAATGATTTATTTGGGGAGTTTATGATTTATTTGGGGAGTTAACACTGGCTCCTATTGGGGATGAACGTCTCCCCGCGAGGCTTCAAGAACCACAGAATCAATGCCTTTCCTGGAAAAGAACCTAAAAACTAAGCTATCTGCTAGTGTTCCATTGGGCATGGAGTTATTGAAAAATCAAAACTAACATTATTTACAATGTCAAGGCTTTGTAGCCTTAGATGAAATAAAGTTTTAGAAACCGCCCGTTTACCAGGCCACTGAACACTTCCTCACCCTCCAGATTCTGCAAAATGAACGTGTTATTGTCGTGAACCTGGGTGATCATAAAAGGACCTGTCCACAAGGAATCAAATTTGTCGTGCTTGCCTTTCTCCTGTCAAAGAGCATCCCACTTCAGAACCCAGTCACCCATCTGAAAACTGTCTGTTTTGGCCTTTCTGTCAAATGTCTTTTTGATCTGCATCTGATGTGCTTCTGACTTGTCCACTAGCTGTTCCCGAGCTTGTTGCATTTCGACCAAATCCAACATCCTTCTTACCATGTCATTCTTCTCAGTCTGCTCTTCCTAAAAGAACTTAGCCACAGGAAACACTAACTGGACAGGAAAGATCACATCAGTACCATAAACCAACTTGAAAGGAGAAGTTCCTATAGATTTTTTAATGGTTACTCTGTCTGCCCACAGAGAAAATTTCAATTTGGAATCCCAACCTTTTTTATTTTCTTCTAACAGTTTTCTTGTGATCTTTATCAAGCTCTTATTTGACGACTCAGCTAAGCCATTACCTTGAGGATAGTATGGAGTCAAGTGTACCAACTAGATGCCCATGGACTCACACATTTCCACCAATGCTTCTGATTTAAACACTGTTGCGTTGTCTGCCACCAACCTCTTTGGACATCCAAATCTGCTCAGAATATTTTCGTAAAGGAACTTTATGACCACCTGATGTGTAGAATTCCGTGTAGGGACCGCCTCTATCCACTTTGTGAAGTAGTCGGTGGCTACCAGAATCCACTTGTGCTGGCCACTGGATGCAGGATTTATTTCACCGATGAAATCTAAGCCCCACTGCTGGAAAGGTTCGTTAACCACAATAGGCCTCAGGGGTAAAGATTTGAGTTGATGCTTACCGGTGAATCTTTGGCATTTGTCGCACGATTTGATGAACGAACACACATCAGCAAACAGAAAAGGCCAATAATATCTGGCCCTCAGGATCTTATGAGCAGTCGTCTTCCAGTAGTGATGACCACCACAATCAGCTGAGTGGAACTGATATGTTACTTCGACAGCCTCTTCTTTATCCAAACACCTGAGAAGCAGGCCAGCAGGGTCCCTCCAATACAACAGATTGTTATAGATGCAGAATTTAATAGCTCTAAGTTTGAGAGACCGAGCTTGAGTTAAACTGAGTTCAGGAGGAACTTCAAGTTTTTGCAGAAAATGTATGATGTCAGCATACCATTCACAGGTAGACAAATGTCCTGCCACTTGTTGACTGTCATGCTGTCCTTCTGCTGCCAAAACTGCCTGTGAATTTCCTGAAATTTCTGCTATAAAATTGATATCCAACAACTTGTGGTTTTCCTCTGCTAAAAGCTTGGCGAGGCCCTGGCCTTTTACCAGCTTGGTGGGATTTACCTCAATATTTAATTCTATCATCTTTTCTATCCATCTCGCCCTTTTTCCATCGATATCCGGCTGAGTTAAAACATCTTTTACAGAAGACGAAGGAACATATGTGATGACCTTTGAATGAAGAATATAAATTCTGAATGCTTTTAGAGCTTTTATAAGAGTGTAAGCCTGTTTCTCGATAGGGTCATACCTTAGCTCAGCATCCTGGAGAGCCTTACTGAAGAAGGCCACTGGATGATCAAAATCTTCCTCGTCTTTCTGGAGTAGGACTGCTGCTACCGTGTCATATGAAGCAAAGGAAAAGACATAAAAAGTCTTGCTGTAGTCTGGGCTGATCAGAATTGGAGACTCGATGATTGCTTTCTTGATATCCTGAAAAGAGTTTTTTGCACTGTCTGTCCATTTTACTTCAGTCCCCTTTTTCAGCATGCAAGTTATATGTTTGACTAATTCAACAAAGTTGGGCACAAACCTTTTGACAAAATTAATCTTACCAAGCAATGACTGTATGTCCTTCTTAGACCTTGGTAAAGACAGCTTTTGAATGGCCTCCACTCATGCTGGATCGATCATGACACCTTCGGCTGAGACAATGTGACCCAAGAGCTTACCCTTTCTTAAAGAAAACTGATATTTCTTGGGATTGAGTGAAATCCCAAATTGTCTGCACTTTAAGAATACTCTTTTCAGATGTTTCAAATGCTCCTCATGGTTGCTGGAATACACAATAATATCATCAAGGTATATGAGGACGAATTTGTCCTTCTCTCCCACAAACGCTATATCCATGGCCCTTTGGAATGTAGCCCCGACGTTCATTAATCCAAAGGGCATTTTTGAGTACATAAAGGTTCCCTAAGGAGTGGTGAACGCAGTTTTCTCCTGATCATCCGGATGGACAGCAACCTGATTGTAACCTGAAAATCCATCAAGAAAGGACATGACCTTTGCCCCTGAGATTCTCTGTAACAAGTGTTCCATCTTAGGAAGAGGGTAGTTGTCCTTTTTTGAGCATTTGTTTAAGTTTCTGAAGTCTACACACAACCTTACCTCCCCATTCTTCTTCCTTACGATTACCAGGTTGGCAATCCACTTTGAATATCTCAAAGGAACTATGATCTTGGCATCTAGGAGTTTTTTAATTTCTCTCTCAATCACTGGCAGCAACAGAGGACTGATAGGCCTGAGTTTTTTCTTGAAAGGAATAGTATCTTTTTCAAGAGGGATTTTATGCTGAATAATATCAGGATCATATGTCTTTAGATCGCTATACTTCCAAGCAAACACATCAGAAAATTCCTTCAAAACACTACAGTATTTCGACTTCTCATCGGCAGTCAATTCAGAAGATAAATTGATGAACTTGGGTTGGCTTTTACCTCCTATGTTATTCTCTTGAACAACTGGGTCTTTTTCCTTCTTGTCTGGCTGGTAGGGGATGTCGTTCTGATCGAACAACCTCTCCAGGGGTACCAGACCTCGAGGTATGTAGTTGTTTGGCAACTGGACGATATCATGCTATCCCAACTTCTTCTTTAGCTCAGGTTTATGCAATCCTTCCTCATTAAGGTTCTACTGATCAATGTGCAGATTAGAAAACTCATCAACCACTTGGAGAAATCTGTTGAGTTCATCGTCATCTTCGAAAACCTTCCAATACTTGACATTATCGGGTAAGGAGGGTCGATATTTTATTTGAATTTCATAACTGAGTTTAGGGGGCATGGGTGGAACGAATGTGCTGGCTGAAACAACGAGCGAATCAGCGAGCTGATTCAAATCCCTTGGTATGTATGAAATTTCAAAAACAGAAAAAGAATCACATAGCTTCCATACCTCGTCTCTATAAGCCTTTAACCTGACGTGCTTAGCCTGAAAGGTGTTGTTTACTTGCTGCACAATGAGGTCTGCATCTCCCAATACCTTCAAACCTTTTATCCCCAATTCCTTGGCTGCGTTTGATCCCAACAACAGAGCCTCATACTCTGCTATGTTATTTGTGGTTCTGAAGTCAAGCTTGAAAGACAACGATATGGTTTCTTTTGTTGGAGAAATGAGCACAACTCCAGCACCGGCTGAGTCTCTAGTGCTGGCCCCATCAAAGTACATTGTCCAGACAGAAATTTCTTCATCTTCAGCCTGTTGTTCAATAGGCTTCACGAGCTACATAGGAGCTGACTTCCCATCATCGATTTGGAGAATGCATGAGCCAAAATCTGTATCCACGGCATAGATAGGATGGTTGATGGAATTCTTTCCATCGCTGATGATATAAGCAAGATGGTTTTCCCTGTAAAGTCTTTTCATCTCCTCGCCAAACACTGGAATCGTAGCATAGGACAGATCCATTTGTAATGTACCTCCTAATCTCTTTCCCCATGAACGAGACAACAACAGCCCAAACTTGGGTGGAATATCAGCAACCACCACGTCCATAACCATTCTCCTCATTGGCAGATGAGCAAGGTTTATGACCATGTCTTTAATAAGGCCAAGACATCTGACCTTTCTAGAGTCAAAGGAAAACAGGTCCTGATATGGTTTAGTGACTTTGAGGCCAAGCTCATCCATCACAGCCTTGGGCATGAGGTTATGCGATGCCCCAGAATCAAGCAGACAATTATGAAGGATTTTGTCATGGACATTTAAAGATATGTAAAAGGGTGGACAAGAATCATCACGGTCTTTTATCATGGGCCCTATAGTCACCTCGGGCTTATCATCTTGTAGGTTAACAAAATCGTCTGATGGAGAGGACTTAGGCTCAAGAGACTTTAAGATGACTTCTTTAAAGGCTTCATTCTTCATGAGTTCAGTTAGAGGCATGGGTATTTTAACTTTTTGAATTTCAGATTCAAAATTGAAAAGGAGAGATGGTCTGTCTGAAACTTTTACCTCATGGGAAGGAGCCTTTAGACTGACTTGTTCTTTGGCTGGGGGATGAATTTTCTTTTTCTACTGTTTTGCTGAAGGGGAAGTTGGATTTTCCGAAGCTAGAGGCTGATTGGTAGTAGCTTCTTTACTTCTCATAAGAGAAGAATCTTCCTTACTCTTTGCAGGGGCAGCAGCGGGTGATTTTGGACCAGCAATTTTTTACCTTAAATTGTAACCTTTCTGATCATCTGTCAAGTAGACAGCTTCCTCTACACCAGCTTCTTGAATTTGCTGATCCATTAGGGCCTCCTCATAGTCTATCTGTGTCAAAAAAGAGGACTCATTCTCATCACTGAAACAATTTATTTCATCAGCATCTTCAATCTCATCAAAAGATGGCTGTGGCTCTTCATCTAATACTGCATTTTAGAGAGGTGGTCTGATCCTCTGCTCCTCAGCTGGATTTCTATCTCTTTGCAGAATCTGAACTGGTGGGTTATTCCTTCTATAAGGAAAAGCATTTGGATTTCTGGGGGCAAAAGTATTAGGCTCCTTTTCTTTTGCTGGTTGCTGATTTTGGATCTTCAGCTTGGACATTTCAGATGTCAAACTTTCAAGCATTTTGGCCATTTTTTCCATTTTACTGTTAGACGAAGAGGATGGCTCGACATCAGCCTTCTTCTTCTCAGCCCTGCCTTTAAGCTTTTGTGATGCTAAAATGTTGGATTCAACCTCGAGAGTAGCATCTTGCATTAAAGCGAGTGTGCTCGACTGTCTTTCTCTAAGGATAAGACAAAAGTATGCATCGAAGGCAGCAGAGAAGGTGATCTTTGTTGAAGCATTTCTTGGTTTAATCTTTGCCAGGATTTTACCAAACATTTTATTGAATCTCTTGATAAAGACTGAGACTGATTCTTCATCTCCTCTCTTCAAATTTCCAAATTCAGACATGTAGTATAAAATATCTCGTCTTTCTCCCCAGTATTTTAGGAATGCCTCATCTAGTTGTTCAATGCCAGTGATCAAATTTGCTGGCAGCTCTTTGAACCACTTCCAGGCTTGTCCATCCAGGCTCTGGACGAAGACTCTAGTCCACATATCCTCCTCTGAAATATTTATGTTTTCAGCATAAGCATAAAACGCTTCAATGTTTTCTTCAGCTGTGTATTCACCTGCTCCTGTAAACTTCAACATGTATTTCTGGTAATCACCAGTTGGCATGGAAGACAGGGGGTTTGGCAAGACAAGAGGGGCATATATGTTTGCCAAGATTTGTTCCATTTTGGTCAGAGGGACAGCCATGGTGACCTTGGTGATAGATGAAGATGAGGAGCTTGTAGGAGACAATGGAGGGGATAAGTAACTCGGAGGAGAAGATGGAGGAGATAAATTACCTAAGTTGGAAATGAATGATTGTCTCACTTCACTCTGAACAACAGTTTCGAAAGTTGGTGGGAAATAGGAGGCTTTATAAAACTGGCTGAGCAATGAAGCTAGGTTCTCCTCACCCTTAGAGGATAGATCTTGGAGAATGTCCTCAAGGACAGGCAGATTCGTATAAGTGTGCAGAACACCCTTTGACGGTTTGCTAGGCGATGAATTAAAAGAAGATGGAGAGGAATGTTCTTTTGGATGTGATGAAATTTCAATCTCAAGGGAGGAATCAGTGATATTGGAAGAAAAAGATGGTTCTTCTACCTTAGCAGCTTGAGATGAACTTTTTATTTCTTCAGAAATTTGAATTTCAGCAGGGGTTTTAAAAGACTTTCCAGATATAGAAATATAAGTGTCAATCGGAATACCTGAATCAATAGTAGCTGCAGATCCGGAGGCCTGCCTGTGCAAAGCTTTTCCCTTGCTGATGATTTTTTCTGGATCAGGAACTAATGTTGTCAATGGGCCTTCTGGGTTTGCCCTGGTGTGAGCCCTTTTGGGAGCCACTTCGTCAATGGAGTCACCAGATAGAAAATGTAAAACCAAATGATGTCCAGGCTTTGTCTATCATCAAAGCTAGATCTATGTCGTCTCCCAAGGAAGCTGAGCTTCGATCTCCTCTCCCCGGCAACGACACCAATTTGTTATCACTCCAGGAAACTCTCCTAGGCTGTAAGTCGGAGATGCCTGGTAACTAACTCTTTTTGAAGAAATTTTCTTAATAATTGAAATGGGTTGTGGATCAAGGTGAATAACTAGAGGCTGGACTGTGTTTTTAGGACTGTCTAGGAATACAAAATCTCCCAAGGCCTTCTAGCAATGCAATCAGATAGGGTTTGATCAAAAGGTAAGAGGATAGCTATTGAACCAGATCACACTTCATACCAACAAGTATAATGGGCTTAATAACTAAGAAATATCTTATGATAATCAACTTAATCAATCAACATGTGAGATGAAAATCATATACAGATTAAATAAGCATCAACAAAGAACACTCACTCACAAGATATCAGAGACAAGAGAGAGATCTGACAGCACAACTGAAGGAAGCTTGAAATCTTTAGTATAATAAGAATAAGTCTTGTGTTACAGTATCAGCATAATAACATCCAAAATCGAACCCTTGGTTCTTCATCTATTCTAATACTTATAGCATTTACAAAACAGTTCTTTGATCCTAAAAACATGGATCAAATCAACCCAAAATAGCAAGTAGAAATCTGTTGCAAGATAAGTGGAATGTTTCCTCAAAAAGAGGTTAATCCCTGATTTTCCTCTATTGACTGTTGAAGATGTGTAGACAGCCTTCCAAGGCTAAAAGATCATTCTCCCATGGATACCAAGTCGAGTTGGATGATGTGGAGAAATACCCTGCTTTCTAGTTCAAATGAAATTGCCCATATGCCTTTGAAATAATTCTTTTCTTCATCATATATCAAAAATGATAGTTGAACTGAGTCTGATAATTCATTAGATATGCATTGGAAAAGGTCCCAAACCTTTTCATGTCAAAAATCACTGACCTGTGCAAAAACTTGTTCAAATTCTGGATACACAGACTTTCGGTGGTTGACTGGAACAGTCCCTGGGTGGGTTATCCACCGAAAGCGCCTGTTTCGGTGGTTAATGAGAACAGTGGGGCTCGCCTAAACCACCGAATATTGTAATTTAGAGACCCTTCAAAATTGCAAAAATGAGCATTCTGAAACCTCCTTTGACACTTAATCTTTCATAGATATTGTAGTCTTGATTCGAGCAGACCTTCGAATCTTTGTTGACTGTGCAGGAGAATCTGTTACATCTATTATGGTTGTGGCCAGATTGGCCAAGGTGTCTAACCCTGTTTGTTCCTCCTCTGATGATTCAAACTTTTTTAGCTTGAG
>ML843490.1:25547-35998 GCA_009831015.1 Picea engelmannii
TGAAAATCCCTAAATTAAACATGTATTTAGAAAAATATTCACCAACTTATAATCAAATTCAAGTTATACCATTAAGTAGAATGAATGTAGCTAAACAATATAAAAGAAAAAAAAAATGTTAGCCATGTAAAGTGAAAAAAAAAACGATAACATGTGACACATGTAAGTGGAAGATCCCCCACAAAAAAAAATCATAACATTCCCTTTTTTGAATTTGTTCTAGATTTTTGAAGGGGGTTTGTCATGGTGGGAAGATATGATATTTTGGACTCTTTCTCTTGAAGGGAGATTTTTTCTTCTATGGTGGCCCCAATATTGGCCATAGTATTATCCTCTCGGTTATAGGAGCACATCACATGGAAATAGGAGTTCTACTTGAAAAGCTGAGTTATTGGTTGGTTCTTTGTATGATTATAGGTGTAGAAGGAGAAGACAGAGTTCCTTCTTTAGGGCACTTATGATATAGGTAAATTCTCTGGTGCAGTTGATGTCAAATATAGATCTATGCTTCAGTATTAGTAGTGTGAATAATACCCCATACAAATGCTACTTTTTTTTATCGTACAAGATCATTTATAATCAAACTTACCACCACATCCCGTGCTAAAAAAACCTTTCACCATTAAAGAAAATAATAATAATTATTATCAATGCATTTCTATTTCAAAATTAAACTTAAAAACACCATCAATATAAACAAATATACAATAAAATTATATTAAGTTAACCTCTCCCTGTTACACATCAAAATTACTCACTTCGATAGTGTCGCAAGTGTCGTCATTACAAGTGTCGCATTTTGGTCGCAAGTGTCGCATTTTGGTCACAAGTGTCGCAAATGTTAGAAAAAACATACTGCCATAATTCCTATGTCATGCTTATAATGACATCGGAAGGACACTTGAAACACCTCAAACATTTGATTTGGAAGAAGAGGAATGGGTTAACAGGGTTATGAACCTCTTGCCATCTGAAAGAACCACTAAAAATTGAGTTTCAGAGGAGAACGCTCCCCCATACCACTGTTAGGAGTGTTGGCGCTCCCCTATATACTCCTAGGGAGCGTTATAACGCTTTGTCTGTGCTTTTTGAGGAGCGTTGCTACTATTAGGAGTGTTGGCGCCCCCCTATGCATTGTTAGGGAGTGTTATAGCGCTCTAATGCCCCTTTTGGGGGAGCGCTACCTGTTCTAGGCGAAAATTGGTTTGTTGTGAAGAATGAGGAAAATATCTCTTCAATGTCTGATGGCATTTGATTTCAAATCCTTTGTCAAGCCATGATCTTAGGGAAGATCCCTAATAGAAGGAGGAAAATTATCAACTTACCCCAAATATATCTCAAGTGGTTGGGCCTCTATAAACCTATATAAGCAGGCCCTCTCATGGTGAAAAAGGGGGGAATAATTGGAGGCATGAAACCTATTATCTCATAGGAAACACACAGTGAAGTGGAGGAGAATAATCAGTGAAGTTATTTTCATTCTGATCGTGGGTATTTTGAGCAAGGGTTGGACAAGGAGGACTTGATGAAGCTGTTGCACTCGCATCTACAATTGTAAGTTTCCTTCGTTGTTGTTCTCATCAATATAATATGCTTGGCATGTTTCTTTCTAGTTTGTGCTTAATCTCACATGAACTCGTCTCTAATAGATAGATCTATTTCAAACTAATCTCGGTAGAGTAGGAAGTTGGTTGTATCTGTGTTTGTCTGCAGGGCTTACCGAAGAGTTCAAGATTGGAGGTCAAATCAGACCGTGCAGAGACAAACTTTGGTAAAAAGGTACTTCTTTTCTCCTTCCTCCTCATACATTAGTTTATCTAGATCTAAAAGGAATTCAGTGACCATGATAAGCATCTTCTATCTTAAGAGTTAAGATTCTAGCTCTCAAGAGGAGATCTACCTGTCTGCAGGGAAATTTTCCTTCAACAGAAATTAGCGACCATACTCGGGACGAATTGAAACTTTCAGTTTTGGTTTTCCTCACAGACCTTGTCTTACCCTTTGTTGTGTTTATACCTTTTTCACCCCGTATGTTTGATTTCATATGTTGATTGAATCTTTATTCCATCATAGATACTCTGAATGACATAGTTCAACTGAGTTTTAGGGTTTTTTGGACTTTTTTTAGGGTTTTAGGACACTTGCGCTCCCCTACCTTGTTAGCAGGAAGCCATCACTCCCTGAAATCCTTAGACATAGCGTTATAACACGCTTATGCCCCCTACACCAAAGCACCAGCCTCTCTTTCCGAAAAATCCTTTCCAGAATTGCATTTTCTGAGATCGAGTCTCTGTTTTTTTCACTCACTAAGCTTCTTTGTGATTCAATGCCTCTTCGAATTGAACCTTGACATCCTTCCTTATGAGAAGTAAGCACTTTCTTGTTCATATTTTGTGGCCTTCTTCCTTATTTTGAGTTTTTTCTGCTGTTGAGAACTTAGAAACAATCCACTGCTTTCTTCTCTCTCATCCGACTAAATGAGAACTCTGGTGAAGGGCATCAAAAGTCTGTGAATCATCTCATTTGGTTTTTTGAGGTCATATTTCTTAAGCATCTTTCTTTTGTTTGAGATTTCTTGATTCTCTTTGTTATCTTTTGTTTTCTTTTTGCTTCTTGTTTCAATCATAGCAAGAGGGTGTGTTGTTTGTGAGAAATCTTCTTATGCTTGTCCGAATTTCCTTGATCTGAAAGGGTAGTTGGCAGGAGAAGTTTTTGCATTGAATTAATCTTCATTCGCATACAAACAACAAAAATACATCTTAGTGATTGGTTTGCATATTAGAAGGCATTTCTGAAATGTTTTAGCATTGCATTGGATTTGATTGAGAAACAATTGATTGAGGACATTCCATATTAGTGTTTGATAGTGAAAACAACTCTTTCTCTTTCCCTTAAATAGGCGTTCATTGAAAAGAAACGATTTCTTATCATCTTTCATGCATTTTTTGGGAATTTGAGTCATCATTCCATCAGTTTCACTTTCGTACACCCTTCGAGTAAAGAGCAGCTGTAAAATGAACGGCAATTTAAAATTATCTAGAACATTTTTTGTTTTTAGGATCTTCCACCAACAGTAGATTAGGGTTATCACTTTGGATTAGGCTGTGAGTACAACTCTCCAAAGTTTTCAAAACAAACATTAGCATCCTGAGCTAGGGAGAGTCAAATCCAATTGTTGTATTGGTTTTCTGGGATCCCCCTCTCACACAGGGGTTACGCACGAGGTTGCATTCGGGAAAATTACGAATATTATCCCTCCATGGTTCAACTGTTTGTAGTGGTCGGATCATATATTCGGGGTCACTTGAAGGTATACCCACGATTATGTGTGGGAGCCTCTCGGGTTGATTTCGGACTTGTTATCCAGCCCATACGTTTCGGATCGGACTGTCGACTGTACCCGCCCAGGGACTCACTGCAAATTGGTGTCTTTAGTTGCCATAATCTTTAGGTACTTACACAAGATGACAGTGAAGGGAAGTCTCACTGTACCTGGAATAGACATTGGTCAAACTCACTCGGGCTCCTTGGAGGGTAAATCCACAATTACTACATGGAAGCTTGCACCAAGGTGGAAGTCTGTTAAGAAAGTCGCCATTGTAACTGTTCCACCTTATCCTAGCCCCTTCTTGACTTGATCACGCGACGTTGGATTTCATCACCAACTAGTACGATCATCGAGAGAAGTTTTGTTTGCTTGGTTGATTCCCATATTTTATTAGCGTATGCTATTTCTTTTTGTTAGTTGACCCTAGATTTTGAGTGTGTTCTGTTATTCTCCACAATTGAGTCGATTAGTGGTTGGGGACGTTACAATATAAAACTTGCATGGATCCTTGGAATTGATACCATAGACCTTTTTACTGAAGAGTGCCACGGGATGTTAATATGGGAGTCCCATGGGTCATAAATCACACAGGGAAAAAAATAAGTTTAATTGCATATTTATATGTTGTTTCTATTTGCATATGAATATGGCTTTGAAGATTTTATGTTATAATTGATATTGGCAATTGGATTTAAATTACATCAAGCTCGATAAAGTGTTAATCTTACACCTATTATTTCTCAACCTTTATGATATTATGATTGACTCCACAGAAAACTTGACCCACACAAATTGATGATATATATCTATCCACCCTCAAAATTAAAAATACATTTTCCTATCCCCATACTCATATTAGCAATTGCAGAATATCAACAAATTTGATAGATTTTCAACCCTACTACATGACCCATCATTGTTTTCTATATGCATATAATGTTGAACTCAACATGCAAGAACCTTCTATTGACAGCTRTAAATAATCATTATAGATGTTKCCTAYTGGTATTGGTTGGGGGACAACCCCAAATAWTGATGATGACCCACAACCTGATGTTCGAATGATCCCTTCTACAACTTAATGAGTTTGTTTATGTGTTTTTCCTTGAGACAAGGGMCATGTTTTTCTCAATGTCATGTAAGATGTATTTTTTGTATAGTTGTAGGGATAATTGCACAATGCATCCAATAGTGACAAGCCAATATTCTTACTCTACATGTTCATCCTCTAGACCCTTAATGATAAAATTGATCACACAGAACAATTACCCCTTACGAYTTGGTGTGAAATCCTTTTACAGAGTTAAATTTTGGTTGTGTGTGTAAACTCCACCCGCAGAAGAGCCTAGGATCTTTACAAACATATGACCATGGGCGGTGATCGAGCACCAAGCTTGTTTAGCTCTTTTCCCTTCTCCTGAATCGATGATCACGAATCAATCGTGAGTTGAGATGAACGACTCGCATGACATAAGTTGAAGGTGGGTTAATAGGTCTTTATAATTCATGTCGATAGGATTATGACACGTCGACACTATGAACGAACAATCCGGATTTAAAAGTGCACTTTCCTCAATCGTTATTTACCTCACAACTTAATGGTGTGCCTTTTGATATCCACCGTTGATTTAGCTGTTGTTCAGATCTAATGGCGTTGGATCAACCCTCTTGTGTGTTCCTGAAGGCTATGATCTAAGAGCTCAAATTAATGGATCCCAATCTGACGGTGTCTATGTATGATCAGAAGGATTTCCAAGGTTTATAACCATGCAACACCAATTATTTTTTGAACCTGCCAAAGAGAGAAGAATAGGGATCATTGATCCAAGGATGACCAACGATCCTTTACACAGTTTATTTATGATAATTACCACACACCATAATTTTGTACCCAGTTCACACATGATAAGACACATATTTGAGGGTTTAATAATACCGATGGTCATAGTAAAATCAATGAAAATCCCTAAATTAAACATGTATTTAGAAAAATATTCACCAACTTATAATCAAATTCAAGTTATACCATTAAGTAGAATGAATGTTGCTAAACAATATAAAAGAAAAAAAAAATGTTAGCCATGTAAAGTGAAAAAAAAACGATAATATGTGATACATGTGAGTGGAAGATCCCCCACAAAAAAAAATCATAACATTCCCTTTTTTGAATTTTTTCTTGATTTTTGAAGGGGGTTTGTCATGGTGGGAAGATACGATATTTTGGACTCTTTCTCCTGAAGGGAGAGTTTTTCTTCTATGGTGGCCCCAATATTGGCCATAGTATTATCCTCTCGGTTATAGGAGCACATCACATGGAAATAGGAGTTCTACTTGAAAAGATGAGTGATGGGTTGGTTCTTTGTATTATTATAGGTGTAGAAGGAGAAGATAGAGTTCCTTATTTAGGGCACTTATGATATAGGTAAAGTCTCTTGTGCAATTGATGTCAAATATAGATCTATGCTTAAGTATTGGTAGTGTGAATAATACCCCATACAAATGCTACTTTTTTTTTATCGTACAAGATCATTTATAATCAAACTTACCACCACATCCCATGCTAAAAAAACCTTTCACCATTAAAGAAAATAATAATAATAATTATCAATGCATTTGTATTTCAAAATTAAACTTAAAAACACCATCAATATATAAAAATATACAATAAAATTATATTAAGTTAACCTCTCCCTGTTACACATCAAAATTACTCACTTCGATAGTGTCGCAAGTGTCGTCATTACAAGTGTCTCACTTTGGTCGCAAGTGTCGCAAATGTCAGAAAAAACATACTTCCATAATTCCTATGTCATGCTTATAACGACATCGGAAGGGCACTTGAAACACCTCAAACATTTGATTTGGAAGAAGAGGAATGGGTTAACAGGGTTATGAACCTCTTGCCATTTGAAAGAACCACTAAAAATTGAGTTTCATAGGAGAAGGCTCCCCCATACCACTGTTAGGAGTGCTGGCGCTCCCCTATATACTCTTAGGGAGAGTTATAACGCTCTGTCTGTGCTTTTTGAGGAGCGTTGATACTATTAGGAATATTGGCACCCCCCTATGCATTGTGAGGGAGCATTATAGCGCTCTAATTCCCCTTTTGGGGGAGCGCTACCTATTCTAGGCGAAAATTGGTTTGTTGAGAAGAATGAGGAAAAGATCTATTCAATGTCTGAAGGCAGTTGGATTCGAATCCTTTGTCAAGCCATGATCTTAAGGAAGATCCCTAACAGAAGGATGAAAATTCTCAACTTACCCCAAAGATATCTCAAGTGGTTGGGCCTCTCTAAACCTATATAAGCAGGCCCTCTCATGGTGAAAAAGGGGGGAATAATTAGAGGCATGAAACCTATGATCTCATAGGAAGCACACAATGAAGTGGAGGAGAATAATCAGTGAAGTTATTGTCATTCTGATCGTGGGTCTTTTGAGCAAGGGTTAGACAAGGAGGACTTGATGAAGCTGCTGCACTCATATCTACAATTGTAACTTTCCTTCATTGTTGTTCTCATCAATATAATATGCTTGGCCTGTTTCTTTCTAGTTTGTGCTTAGTCTCACATCAACTCATCTCTAATAGATAGATCTATTTCAAAATAATCACAGTAGAGTAGTAAGTTGGTTGTATATGTGTTTGTCTACAGGGCTTACCGAAGAGTTCAAGATTGGAGCTCAAATTGGACCGTGCAGGGACAAACTCTGGTAAAAAGGTTCTTCTTTTCTCCTTCCTCCCCATACATTAGTTTATCTAGAT
Organism: Picea engelmannii; assembly: GCA_009831015.1. Classification (NCBI taxonomy): domain Eukaryota; kingdom Viridiplantae; phylum Streptophyta; class Pinopsida; order Pinales; family Pinaceae; genus Picea; species Picea engelmannii. The sequence continues at coordinate 32,636 of ML843490.1, forward strand.
CTAAAAGGAATTCAGTGACCATGATAAGCATCTGGTGCCCCCTACACCAGAGCACCAACCTCTCTTTCCAAAAAATCCTTTCCAGAATTGTATTTTCTGAGATCCAGTCTCTGTTTTTTTCACTCAGTGAGCTTCTTTGTGATTCAATGCCTCTTCCTATTGAACCTTGACATCCTTCCTTATAAGTAAGCACTTTCTTGTTCATATTTTGTGGCCTTCTTCCTTATTTTGAGTTTTTTCTGCTGTTGAGAACTTAGAAACAATCCACTGCTTTCTTCTCTCTCATCCGACTAAGCGGGAACTCTGGTAAAGGGCATCAAAAGTCTATGAATCATCTCATTTGGTTTTTTGAGGTCATCCTTCTTAAGAATCTTTCTTTTGTTTGATATTTCTTGATTCTCTTTGTTATCTTTTGTTTTCTTTTTGCTTCTTGTTTCAATCATAGCAAGAGGGTGTGTTGTTTGTGCGAAATCTTCTTATGCTTGTCTGAATTTACTTGATCTGAAAGGGTAGTTGGCAGGAGAATTTTTTGCATTGAATTAATATTCATTTGCATACAAACGACAAAAATACATCTTAGTGATTGGTTTTCATATTAGAAGGCATTTCTGAAATGTTTTAGCATTGCATTGGATTTGATTGAGAAACAATTGATTGAGGACATTCCATATTAGTGTTTGATAGTGAAAACGACTCTTTCTCTTTCCCTTAAATAGGCGTTCATTGAAAAGAAACGATTTCTTATCATCTTTCATGCATTTTTTGGGAATTTGAGTCATCATTCCATCAGTTTTCACTTTCGTACACCCTTCGAGTAAAGAGAAGCAGTAAAACAAACGCTAATTTAAAATTATCTAGAACATTTTTTGTTTTTAGGATCTTCCACCAATAGTATATTAGGGTTAGCACTTTGGATTAGGCTGTGAGTACAACTCTCCAAAGTTTTCAAGACAAACATTAACATCCTGAGCTAGGGAGAGTCAAATCCAATTGTCGTATTGGTTTTCTGGGATCCCCCTCTCACACAGGGGTTACACATGAGGTCACATTCGGGCGAATTACGGAGATTATCCCTCCATGGTTCAACTGTTTGTAGTGGTCGGATCGTATATTGGGGGTCACTTGAAGGTATACCCACAATTATGTGTGGGAGCCTCTCGGGTTGATTTCGGACTTAGTATCCAGCCCATATGTTTCAGATTGGACTGTCAACTGTACCCGCCCAGGGACTCACTGCGAATTGGTGTCTTTAGTTTCCATAATATTTAGGTACTTACACAAGGTGACAGTGAAGGGAAGTTTCACTGTACCTGGAACAGACATTGGTCAAACTCACTCGGGCTCCTTGGAGGGTAAATCCACAATTACTACGTGGAAGCTTGCACCAAGGTGGAAGTCCATTAAGAAAGTCTCCATTGTAACTGTTCCACCATATCCTAGACCCTTCTTGACTTGATCATGTGACATTGGATTTTATCACCAACTAGTATGATCATTGAGAGAAGTTTTGTTTTCTTGGTAGATTCACATATTTTATTAGCGTATGTTGTTTCTTTTTGTTAGTTGGCCCTAGATTTTCAGTGTGTTCTGTTATTCTCCACAATTGAGCCTGTAGACTATAAAGGTCTTCCCCGATCACGTAGGATGCAAGGACTGCCTCCATAAGGCTATCAACCCTTACCTCCTAACCCTCCAAAAGACAACTACCGTAGAGCGGTAGAAAATCACAAATATTTTGTCTCAATACCAGTGTCAGACAATGTTCATTTGATCTACCAATTACATCTCTGCGTTCGTTTCGTGTCGTTGATGGGGGATAGATCAAGGCCCTCCTTGGACGAGTCTATTCCTGTCGACTCCAACACATTATCGAGGAACTAGACTTAGAAACCAATTAGTACTTTGGGAACTGCATGCCTCAAAGGCAGGCCTCCTCACGTCCAACAATGGGTTTACATCATCTACCTTTGATCGGACAATTCCACGAATGTTCAAATTAATCTCATCCATTTGCATTCGTCAGAATGTACTAGAGTACCTTGGAAATCACTAACATCAATGGTCACCTCCCTCGCGCTTGTTAAAGGTTTACATCATTAACCAGTAATCAAGTGGTTTATGCCATGTTCGACATCAGGACATCTATTCACATGGTTAGATTCGTACTACATCGGGATCGGTAAGAAGACCCTGGGTTGGTTCATCACTCTTATATGTACTTTTCCCAGGTTAGGAAGGAGTTTCTTTTGAAGAATGACACATATACTGTTACATAGATCCACTTTGTATTGGTCGTGGCTATGTCTTGTCATATCTTATATCCACTGTGTATTCTTCGTGGCTACGATCAATTCAGGTCATAGGAGTATAGATCCACATTGTATCCTCGATGGCTATACCTTTTATCAATACAATTATGGATCTGCAATGTATTTTATGGCCGCCATATCTTGCAAGTCTTTATCACCCAAGCATAGGTATGTCTGCCTTGGGTTTGCAACATGTCATAATATTTGTTGGATGTTTGTGTGTAGCTTTTGTCAGGTTCTCTGCGTCTATACCCTTGCTTGAAAGTCTGCAAAGCATTTTAGTTATCAGTTCTCGTCTTATAACTTCATACTTTGGGGGGTAATCTATTACAAATCAAAATTACTCACTTCGACAGTGTCGCAAGTGTCGTCATTACAAGTGTCGCAAGTGTTTCATTTTGGTCGCAAGTGTCGCAAATTTCAGAAAAAGAATATTGCCATAATTCCTATGTCATGCTTATAATGACATCGGAAGGACACTTGAAACACCTCAAACATTTGATTTGGAAGAAGAGGGATGGGTTAACAGGGTTATGAACCTCTTGCCATTTGAAAGAACCATTAAAAATTGAGTTTCAGAGGAGAACGCTCCCCTATACCACTGTTAGGAATGCTGGTGCTCCCCTATACACTCTTAGGGAGCGTTATAACACTCTCTCTGACCTTTTTGAGGAGCGTTGCTACTGTTAGGAGTGTTGGTGCCCCCCTATGCATTGTTAGGGAGCGCTATAGCACTCTAATGCCCCTTTTGGGGGAGCACTACCTATTCTGGGCAAAAATTGGTTTGTTGAGAAGAATGAGGAAAATATCTCTTCAATATTTGAAGGCAGTTGGATTTGAATCCTTGGTCAAGCCATGATCTTAGTGAAGATCCCTAACTGAAGGAGGGAAACCCTCAACTTACCCCAAAGATATCTCAAGTGGTTGCGCCTCTCTAAACATATATAAGCAATCCCTCTCATGGTGAAAAAGGGGGGAATAATTGGAGGCATGAAACCTATGATATCATAGGAAACACACAGTGAAGTGGAGGAGAATAATCAGTGAAGTTATT
>ML843491.1:0-18082 GCA_009831015.1 Picea engelmannii
AAACATGTAAATTTATCACACAATTGAAACTTATCTTGGTAAGAATGTAACCAATTGCGTGCAGACCTTCTATGAACCTCCCATCCTTAGACCACACTCTTCATCACTCTCAACAGTGATTCACCCCCGAGCTGGGACTAAACACCACCCTAGTAAAGGGATTCCTAACCAGGATAAAGGCTCGTAGACAATAGGAAATACTCTGTCTCAGGTGCCAACTCAAACTAACAGCCTACAATCCCTCATTCCCCACATGCTTGTCCCACCCAGGAAGTGTGCCCCTTCTTTGCTCAACAGTCCTTTGAATGCCCCACTTCCTTTCCCATCTTAAACAACATGCTCAACAGGAAGTCTTAGAGCACTATAGCTGCAGTTCATCACCATCAAGAAATCAATTCCCAACAATTCTCTCACTCGGAGGATTTATCACGGGCCTGACAACCCACCTCTTCAATATCCCATGGGCCTGAAAAAATGCTTCTTCAATCCAACTCCCAAGCTAACTAGCTACACCCTCACAAAATGGCCATGGATACAGGTTTAGGTACATTCATGAAGTTACGAAAGAAAGCTCAATGGTTGTATGCATGCTCATGGTTGATTGACTGGATGGATGAACGATGGAAGGAATAATGGGAAGATTGAAGGAAAAGATGATAGGAAATGAACTAAGTCCCAACAATATGTATGCATGTCCCCAACTTGACACTTGTCATGTTGGGAGCTACTTTGGCCCACTTGTCCCCAACTTTAGAACTTAGGATAAAATAATTATCCATACTTTATATTTAAGAAATATTAATATAATATTCATTTTTGTCTTAAGGTCCCTAGCTTAGCCCCTTTCCTTAACTTAGCCCTTCTCTTTCCCTAACTAGTGGATTTTAGTCCCCCATCTCTTTTATCGTGGTCAGTCTGCACACAACAATGTATTTTATATTAATTATGAGATATATACAAAAGTAGGTGCACTAGCCTTAAACATCTAGGCTCTCTAGCCTAATCAAAACATAATCATCCTAGCTTATAATAATAACTGGCTCACCATCCTATAAAATATAGCATATACACAAAGGCTCCCTAGCCTCAACATCACATGCACTTAAGTTGTTGCACGTGGTATCCTGGAAGGTGCACACTTCCTCTTTTTACTGTGCAGTACATGCGCGCACTATGCCATGAAAGTTCACACAAAAATGATATCAAACATCTCACCATCTTAAGTACATTTTCATTTACATTACAATTGGGTTCGGCCTAGGGATATTACAAATTCAAATACTACTTCTCTGATACCAACATGATGTGGGGTCTTTTCATCGAGTGACTTATAAAGAATTGCATTAACTGAGCATAAATTAAAGTGCACCATTAAAGAAGGAAAATCTCAATAATGAAGAGATATAAGCATCAAATATGAACACAAAAAAATTGATAATGGAGTTTGTCCCCGGTGGACTATGTCTCCGAGTCATGCTCTAAAATGGGTAGGACTTTTCAATAACTTAGCAAAAGAATTTGGCAAAATACATAAGTATACCTCATTCTGAAATCAAGATGTAGAAGTTTTGCTTAGATAATAAAACAGACAACACCACTGAATTCGTGGCGTCGAACTACCCAAAAATGACTGTCTCCATGCCTCCATCTGACTCTGGCACTCCCAAGCCCAAGAGAAATATTGTCTCGGTTTTCATTCCCTACAACCTGCAATAAATGTTGAATAATTGTCTCGAAAACTATGTCGGTCCGTACCCACGTGTGCCCTCCTTCCATCACTGGGATGATTCATCTTTTAAATAAATAAACCGGCATTGTAAACAATGTGAGGTCGTTGGCCTATTGGTTACAGAGCATATATCAAGGCGTGTATAAAGGGGGAGGTCTCGAGGTAGAGCCCGCGAGCCTCCCCTTTTGTATTAACCGTTGTAATGTGTGTGTGTGTGTGTGTGTGTGTATGACATATGTATGTTCCACTAACTTTGGCAAGGCTTCTAGATGTTGGTCAGTTGCCATATTTGGCAGACCTGCCAAATTTTATTTTTTTTTGAATTTTCGATCATGGGTTGTCATTGGGAATTTTCCCATTACCACGTGGCAACCAACCATTGAACCACGTCAACCACTATAAAATCACCCTGCCACATCATCATACAATCTTCTTGTTGATAATGAGAGGGGGGTGAATTAGTATCAAGTACAATTTAAAACCTTTTTCAACTTATACTTAAACCATTCAATTATATCCAATGAGAAATGAACAATAGTATAAGAGTTACACAAATACACCATAGTACACCACGCACAATATATGAGAAATAATCAATAGTTATTGTTCAAGGGAAGTAATGACTTCCAAAGGTAGCTACAACTTCGAAATGTAAAGGGAGGGCTAAACCTCCAAGAGGAAGATACAATCCTCCAATATCAAGAGAGATTTCACCTCTCCATCCTTTCCCCTTCCTTCCACCCAACAATATATGAGAGATAATAAAACTTTACATTAAATCATCACCATCAACCAATCATCACATAGAACCTGATAATGCTTCCTAAGACTTCTTCAATTTATGCAATTCTTCAATTCTTGGAGTACTCTGATCCTGTAGATAATATTACTCAATGTATTCTCTGAAACTCCTCCAAGTTTCACTCCTTGAATCCTCCCCAAAAATAAGTTATAGAAAGAATGGTAGACTTTATTCAATTCTAGTCTATTCAGGAGACCGAACTTGTACAGAATGCCCCGCGCTCAATATTTAACATCCAATTCTAAAACTTGCACAAAATAAACTACAGTTCGTACTCTTTCCAATGAAATTTGTTCCATGTCATTTGGATCCTCGATGAATAAGTTATGATTGTTTTACCCGAAACACCTGTTTATTGACTAGCTTTAGGACTGGTCACAAATCCTATCTTCCACATAGTGTATCTCCATAATTATAGCGAATCAAGAGCTAAATTTTTTACCAGAGGTACCTTTATATGTCTTCTCAATACCATAACGATTTCACCATCTGAATAGTTCTAGAAAAAAAGTTATATCAAAAATGGTAAGATGACCTGAAAATAACATACCTTAGAACACATCACCAAAATACTTCATCCTCCCTTGAAATCCGGCCTTCTTTACTTCTGATTTCGTCTAAAAATTTACTTGTATCAAATGAATGTATAATGATGTTTATTTATACCATTTATGTCACTTCCTTTTAACATTAGGGCCGATGTGACACTTTCTTATTTTGTAATTATTTTCCTTAATTATCTTTAGGACCTACATGTACTTCCTTCTCCAATTCACTTTGTCATATTCAAAAATTCATTTCTCCTCAACCATGAGGATCCACGTGACGTGCCACATACCACCAGAAACAACATGATGTATATTTTCCATTCATGGGTGTTGTATATGCATGTGCATTGTCCTTCATGTCCAAATACCTTTATCAATCTTGCGGTCCAAAACCCTTGACTAGGGTTGACATCAATGACAACAACCAATCTTCCAACACTTCCAACTTAGCCTACCACATCAGCCTCCATGTCATTGTATGGACTGCCACATGGCGCAATTTTACTGGTCCACGAAATGACCCAGAAATGCCAAATATGGGTGACACGTAGCAGCCTCTAGTGCTGACACGTCACCATGATGATGTCAGCATGACATGTGTCATCTCCTACACATGCCACGTATGTTGTATGGATGTTGGAATCAGCAGTATGGATGCTAACTCATCCCCCTGTTGATTGGGCTAGGTTGACCAAACTTTGACCGCGAATGTATTTCGATCTGTAACTCCATTTGACAAGCCATTTGCATCATTGTAAATCTTGCAATGTGCTCTTCGCGATGATGTAATTTTCACTAAGTTTTGAGAACTTTGAATTTTTTCCCTTTCTCTGTCTGTTGAGGCCAATCTAAGCGTCCTGGGTTGCTTCTACGAGTTTTGAGATATCCTTAGTTTTCTATGAATCCTTTTTGGATCACCAAGAAACTCATGCACCACCTCAACCAAATGTGGGTAAGTAAAAATTAAATAGAGTTATCCCTTCATCCCCCTCTCTTGTGGAATCATAACCCCCCATCTCTTTTCCTTGTCCATATTGTAGCCAACAATGTGTGTGTGTACACACACACACACACACACACACACATATATATATATATTAAATTACAAGGGACTCTGGCCCTTTCAACTTTAATGGCTCAACAACCTATGTTACATTTAGATAATACATTCTAGTTTATAGGGATCAAAATTGGGGATGTTAAATCCCTCTCCCCTTATTTTTGCACTATCCTCAGTGCATAACACCATACTGATGTTATTAATATTACGAATCTAGGCTCTCCATCCTTTAATCTGCACAGACAATCCAACCAATTCTTTTTTACATAGGCACTACGGTCTAAAAACATGGATACATAGGCACTCAGGTCTAAAACATGAATACATAGGAACTCCACCCCGAACATGCACAAGTATTTTATAATTTATGTTTCTTGTAGTAGTTGGAACCAATGAGCTCTCATTCTCCATTAATATGCATAACTTGAGGAGTGTACCCCTTTCTCTGCTCTATATTCTCTTAGGATGTACCACTTATGTTCAGGGATTTAATGCTCTCGCCCATAAAGTTTCAATATTTGCAGCTCCAAGAACTAGAACTACAATGAGTCCACTAGACTTTATTCGTTCCATTATTTGTCCTTGAGCTCAATTTCCTTCTAGTTGTCTTCTTCTCGAGCTTCTAGCTTCAATAGTCAACATCTCATCCATATTATACCCATACAGTCATCATAAGATATCATCCTAACAATTTTTAATTTTTAAATTTTCAAATTTGTTTTATACAGGAAAACATAATTTCCCAAACATGATCTTCCTCAACATAATTTGGTTGGCTCTTACAATAGTAGACATCAGTCTTCCTTATGGATTACATCCCTACCATATCCAAGACCATTCTACCTACAATTTTCCAAATTATGCCCAACCAAACAAACTATCAATATTATATATATTTCCATGGAAATACAACAAAATTCTACAAAGTGATCTCAAAATTGATTACAACTAACAATTCAATCACTTCCATTAATCAAAATATTAACTGGAACAAACCCATCATTCTCTAAAAATGTATTATCAACCAATATTTTCTTTATTTTAGCTATTGATATTTTCATTACTCTATTCCCCTCACAGATCTTTTATGTAATCTAAGATTATGTAACTATTTTAACCTACAAATTTCTTGTTGCAATATCTAACAACTCTCGAAATGTTCTCAACTTCAAGAATTAGTAATAATCATGTCATTTCAACTATTAGCATACTCATTTCTAGGAAATATAATATATGCATTCAATTACAAAAATGCATTCAATAATTTTTTTAAGCATAAATAGCTCTTATCTTAGCATGCATGTGTGCAACTCTACCACTTATGCACTTTTATAACTTACTCATGCGTACCTATTCAATGCACTTTTGTGTTTATTTTAGAATGTTATTTTCTAGTTCATGCATCCCATCATAGTGAATTGGAAGGTTTGGCCAATGCCTTGACACATATTCCAAAGAATTCCCAATTACTTTCCTAACTATTTGGATTCCCTTGTTGGAAAAATTTTTGGAATTGATTTCAACCCTAGAAGAAACTCTAAAGCATGTTTGGAAGCTTCTAGAATTGATGGATGTATTTGAATAAATATCCAAAGTGGTCCCCTTATGGAGTATCTTTAAGCATGAACCTGACAGGAAGATTCTTTGAAAAAGTATATAAGAAGCCCTGGAAATATGGTTTAGTGGTTAAGTTGATTTAAGAAAAAGAGTATGAAGGACATTTCAAATGCATGCAAAAAATCCAATGATTGATATTCCTCTTCAAGCCATCTCCAATGGTAGGTGACACACCACATGGTTCCTCACTAATGAGAAGTTATTCCATGTTAAAGATGAATCCCCAAGGTATGGTCAAGAAGCCACATATATAAGGTCAAGAAGTTATAATTTGTCCCTAAAATCAATTAGAGGAGAAAATGTTGTTGCAAACAAAAAGTTACAAGTCGGCTCAAGGTCAAGTAAAGAAGGTTCTTGGAAGGGTATAAATACACATTAGTAACTTCTCATTTTCATCATTCAATATTGTGATCTCTTATCACAATATTGGTAGCGAATTTCAGAGGGAAGATGAAGAGAAGAAGGGTGAAATTTTAAGGGAGGATGAAGTCTTGTGATGATGTGTTCTAAGGTATCTTCTTTAAAGGTTATCTTGTCATTTTATATATAACGCTTTTTATAAACTGATTCAGATAATGAAACTTGGATGCTATCTCCAATATATATCAGGGTGCCTATGGTATTAATTTTATCATCTGGGTCATTTTACTTTTGGAGATACACTCTGTGGAAGATAAGGTTTTTTACTAGTCCTGTAACTATTCTCAAATAGTTGTTCCGGGTAAAATAGTCGTAACTTATTCATAGAGGATCCAAATTCTGTGAGACCAATTGCATTGGAACAAGTAAAATATGTAGTAGTTTTTGTATGATTTTCATAATCATATACCAAATATTGAGTGCATGTAATTATGTAGAAATTGTCTATCCAGAATAGGCCATAATTCAAGAAAGTTTTTCATATTCACTATATCTCCTTTTCAATGAGAAGTCAAGGACATAAATTTGGAGGAATTTCAGAGAAGATATCGAATACGATTGGGTAAAATTTTCATATATTGATTCATTACAATAGTGACAAATTGAGTCTCACACTTATATTACAGGTAGGAAGGAAGGGGAAAGGAAATGGGGTTGTAGCCTCCTTTCAGTTGGTTTCAGAGAATATAGGGAGCCGTAGCTTCCTTCAATTGGAGCCCATAAATTAGGGGGTTGGATCCTCCTTCCAATCAGAGTTGGATAATTCAGGGTGTTGTAGCTTCCTTCAATTGGAGCCTGTAAACAAGTGGGTTGGAGCCTCCTTCTATTTGGAGCTATAAAATCTATAAAGTTGTAGGTTCCTTCAGGTTCGTTCCTGTAAACATGGGATTGGTGCCTCCTTCCAATTGGTGATGGGTAATATTGGAATTTGGTGCTTCCTGTGAATGTAATATTCAAGATATATATTAAGAAGTGTTTTGTGTTTTTCTCCCTTTTGGGTTTCCATGTAAAATTCTTATCTACAATGTATATGTGGCTATATGTTGATGATATCTTGAATGAAATCACAAGTGATAAATTGTTCATAAATTAATGTTTATATGTTATTATTGAAAATGGTAGAAAGTGATCAATATGGATTCACCACCCCCCCTCCTCTTAGTATTGGAGAATATTCCAATAATTTATATCAGAGTAGGTCCTTCAAAATCATTATAATGACCGGAAGGTAGATCATGGATTACAGATAATGGAATTTCATTGTTTGATGGTCAGAATTATGAGATATGGAGCTCAATAATGAAAATAGTTTTAGAGGAATAGGGGTACGATGTTTGGTACTCAGTTTTTATAAGATACACCTCTTCAAATAAACCTCTGAAGACTGCATCCAAGAAGGAATTGAAAAGGAACAAAAAAATAGCAATGAATGCCATCCTAGATGCATTATCTAATTTTCTAAAAGTCAAAATGGGAAAATTCTCATCATCCAAAGAGATTTGAGATAAAAGTAAGGAATCACGTCTTAAAACCACAGAGCCAGTGCATGTTTATCAACATAAAGAAGATGCTCAGACAAAACAAAAATAAGGAAGCACATCAGATCAAACATATCCAGAAGAAGGTGAAGTGGATCTTGAGGAAGAACTAATCATTTCTTTAAGTGAACTAAAAAGAGAAAGAATGGAAAACGTTGTACCAAGGAAGAATTGATCAATCTAAAGGAGGGTTCTCAAAACTCTAACAAAATTATGAACAAATCCAGCAGAATATCATAAATCTAAAGGTTCAGCTGGAAGAATCCAAAGTGATTAAAGAAACACTAAAAAATTAGTTGAAGAAAAGAAGTGTTTGGAATCTGAAATAGTATCACTATTAAACGAAGCAAAGAAGAGAGAAGAAATTTTGACAAGTAATCTTAAGGAAATATACGAGGAATTAAAAAATGTTGAAGTAGAATTTAGTCAACAAGAAATAAAATTTGAAGAAGAAATCATCTCCTTGAAAATCCAACTTGAAGAAGAAAAGAGAACGAAAGAAGTAATGAAGATGCATATGATGAAGAAGGAAGCATATTGTGAGAAGCTTGAAGAATAATTCATCTCATTGAGGTTTGAAGTTGACAAGATCAACAAGAAATTGAAGAGATCTCTAGTACTAGAAGATATTATCAGCTGTCAAAGGTCACCATTCAATAAAGTAGGTTTTGGATACAATGTTGAGGCATCATGCAAAGAATATGAAAATTCCAATCCCAACAAGAACATTAAAAASAGAGGAAGCTCCACACCGMTGGTAAAGAAAGTTCAAGAGAAGTGTTCCAGGTTGCCGGAAAAGAAGAATGAAGAGAAGGCTAAGAATTATGCAGATATTCTCAAAGGAAGGAATCATGGTCAAGAATATTAARAGAGGAATGAATGCAGAAGAGATGCATCTCCAAGAATACCTTCTACCTCCAAGTATCAAATAATCTTAAATTATTGSGAARGAAAMAATAGAAGAGAAGATCATAATCAGCTAAGGCATGAATTCATAAGGACTACATCACAAAGAAGATCAGTATCTCCCAGGTATCAAATTTTATTTCCTGGTTATTGTTTTACTTATAATAACTTTTTACATAAAGTTGTAGATTGYAGAGTGTATGGAAKAAATGTTCAAGATAGAGATGTTTATGTGCCCCCCTATAATATTTCATGTTACAAATTCCACAACTATGGAAATAAAWYTTTTTATTGTAGAAGCATGATGAAGTGTTCCTTGAAGGAAAGCATTGATATCAGGTACAAGAAGGTTTGGGAAAGAATGAAAAAACAAGAATAACAGRTGAAYGAAGAACTCCCAGAGATCATGCTCACGKGATTTACATAATTATGAAATCATGACGAATCTACAGGAAAAGAGGAAGATTTCAGAACTCATAATGATGATCCTGTAGCAGAGCAGGCTTATATATTGTTCTAATTCACCTGGCTTGGAGACTCCTAGTAAATGTGAATTTTGAAGAGGGGGAGTCTAAGAAGCAACTATTATAGATTAGAGTTCACTATATTTTAGGGATTTTGAAGTATTTGTTTGCAGATTTTGGGAAAGCGGATTCAAATTTGTTTGATGGTAGAGAATGGCTTGTGATTATTTATAAATTAACGAGTAGTGTTTAGAACCCCATGCAAGTACGAAGATGTCGGTTGGTAGTTACGAGGAATATCACTGAGGAAAAGATTCATGATTGTATAGAGGATTTCAAAAATAAATTTAAGCATATATATATTTATTATATATTCGATAATGTGCACTTGTTGCAGACTTGTAGAGTTTGATTTGAAGACAGATAAAACTAGTGGACATATTTGATTCAACTTGAGGAGAAGGAATATGCAATGGTCAGTTGTAGAATATTCAAAGAAGATATCAGAAAATTGAAGTGGTAGATCAATCAACATTGTGTATATTTGATTGGAAGAGTCATGGACGATTGTTGTGACATATGGACATATATGAATTCATGAGATGTTTGGAAGGTCTAGAAAAAAATACTTTATATGAACCAGATAATACACATGATAGTGGATGAAATCATGAGGTCAATAGGAATTGTAGAAAGAAACATTGGAATTTTCATCAAGAGGAATGTTCAGTAAATCATATGACTCAGAAAATAAGCATATTGACAGGTGGAAATAGTTATTCACAGGGAGGAAAGACATGAGAGGAACAACAAGATTGGGGGGGAGTAACCATTCAGAGGATTGATACTCTCAAAGGGAAATTGTTGAATGATTGTGTCATTGATGTCAGCTCAGTGAATACATGACAAGCCATGAAGACTTGAAATCAAGTGATGAATAAATATGAACATGAATGCTTTTAATATATGTCACTGGATTAAAATAACAAGAATTACCAGAATCAATAGAAGAGAGGAAACAAAACTATTGGCCCAGGGGAAAACCCGGGGTTCAATGCTACAACAGCGTACCAACAAAAACCTAACTACTGTCCCTTTCGACAACTCCTGCGAAGCAAATGAAGTCTCACCCGAGGTAGAGGCATGGGTGGTTGCGAGACTCAGGTGTCTTGAGCCTTAGCTGGGACACAGGTCTGTGATTATATTTCTTATAGAATAATTTAGCATTGATCATTCATCAATATTCAACCCTTATTATACTTTGCAGATAGCACAAAGTGTCGCAACATTCACTTAGATCCAAGGTATCTTAGTACTTAGCAACAATAAAACAGATCAGATCCTGTAGATCAACACTAAGCATCTTCATACATATCATATCTACTATTCATACACTTCTAATGAAGCACAAAGCATAAGTATATCCATATGAATATATCAAAGCACTTTTCAAAAGCAGATATAAACACATCAAGTCAAAGCACAAAGCATAACACACAGATTTACGTGGTTCACCCCCACTCTGGGGCTATGTCCACCAACTCTTGTTCTTTATTAGCGTCTTCAATCGGTTACAAGCATGGAGACACCAAAACCTACTACATATAGGATAGAATATCTATGCATCTTGCTAGATCCTTCTTCCTTTCCTTACAACAAAAATCCTTCTATATCTCCATATAGGGACTTGCACTAAGCTCTACAAGCCTATAGAATGCACAACACCTTGATCACATAGATCCCACTTGGAACATAGACTATATCACATAGATACAATACAATATAATACAATACAATACTAGATTCCTAGATGTCTATTTATACATTTACAAAAGTGGTCCTAATCGTGGGTGAACCCACGGGCCAACATCCCTTTCCCATTACATATTCCCAAAAACCCAAAAAGGGACCCAAAAGTGGGTCGAGATCCCGTGATGTTTTCTTCGTCTAGCACTCCATCTTTGATAGGTTGTCAAAGTCCCAAAAATGGTCAATCATGGCCAAGATTATTCCAAAACTTGGTCAAGGGCCAATAGGACCCCAACACTGACATGTGACTCTTCCTGAGTTACTCTGGTCTGAGCAATTCTGCTCTGAATACCTCGAGCTTGGCTCGAGCTACTTCAACCTATTGTAGTTATACTACCTCTTTCTCAGTGAACTCTTGGATGAGTGTGTCATTGACTGGTCCTTCGAGGTGTTGTTTTGTTGCACTCACAACCTGTTCAAGTTCTACACCTTGGTTTTCAACTTCAGTGAATAGTTGACAGGCCTTCTCTTACACTTGTTGAAGTCGTTGAGAGACTTCCATCACTTTACTCTAAATTGTGTGGATCTATTGTTGGGTTGTGCGTTGCTTTGGAAACCTCTTCATTCTTTCGACTAGTGAAAAGGCCTTCAGCTACGCTTGTAACATATCTGCATGCTTCTTTGCTTCTTGGAGTTGTGAATCTAATGCCTGCAACTTTGGGTTGTCTGTGAGGGTCTCATATGTCTAAGCGCTCCTGGAAGTAAACTTCTTGCATTCCAATTCAATGGATTTCAATCTACCAACTACACTGTAGGAAATTGCCTCTCTTAGGTCTCTTATATCTTGAGGGGTCTCGGGCACAGTACAAAGTTCCAGATATACGATGCGCTGTTGAAGCTGTTAGATCACTCCTTCCAGTTGTGCCACCTACTTTGGAACTCATTATTTTGTCTGGACTTCAATGACTGTCACAGAGAGAAGTGCTCTATTGACCAGTTCCTTTATCGCGAGTTTCTCTGTGAGCAACTGTTCCTTGCTCTGTTGTATCTTTTCTTTCTCTTCCTCCCACTTTGTTTGCAGCGTTAGTTTTTCTCGTTCTACATTACTGCATTGTTCAAGAATATCTTCCTGTGCCTGTGTCAAATCCTGGGTGGCTTGCGTTGTCTCTTCCTGAGCTCGTCGAAGGTGAGCTTCAACTTTATCAGCAATCTGGCGCAACTGGGATGGCTCATCTCCTGGTTATTCTGTTCCAATTGTTAAGGGTGCAGTAGAAACTATGTGGCTAGACTACAGTGCCTGCTGCACTTCTTGAATTTCACCCTTGATTCAGCTGAATACCTCCTCCTTCTTCCCTTCTTGCCTTTATGCGATCTCCAGTGAAGCATCATTCAGCGCAACGACTAAGAAGTTGAAATTGTCTGGGGTGAGGGTAGTCTTAAATGTAGTCCCGGTGGCTTTATCTTTCTTTCAAGATGAAGGATTTGGTGGGGTAAGATTCCTTTCCTTGGATGGATCCTCCTCCTCTATAGGAGGAGTAATTTCTCCTTTGTTTTGCTCGACTTTTGTGCCACCTAGATCTCCACCATCATCTCCCTGCTCAGGTGAGATCGAAGTCTTAACCGATGTGCTATGGACATCTTGCACTTCGTCATCTTCCTTCATATTTCTTGTTCCAGGTGTGTCCGACATAGTTTCAGGCCTATCCACATCGGGCAGCTCTGCGAGGTCCGCTGGAAAAAGGAGGTCCATCGACCATTACTTGGTAATCTCCTCCAATTCATCTTTTGTCAACTTTTAATATGACTGGAGATGATTTTTATCCTCATCAGTGCGTGTTGGAATATAGGTGAAGTGGCGGTTCACACTAAATTTCATCAACGGTCTAAATATATGAAGTGTGTTCGGGGTGATGCGCGGTGTATACTGGATTGTGATCTTTAACTAGTTGTAATAGGCATGGAAGATGGCATTAGACTACCACTTCTTGTTCATGTCATTGGAGTACCACAGTGTGCAAAACTTTTTCGGCCATTGGTTTGAAGCATTTGATATCTGGGAAAGTGGTGCCTTATGGTAGCTCCCAGGCAATGAAACTGATCAGTATGAGAAGCTAGCTAAAGTGGAACTCATACCCTTGGTCTTGCGCTTCTCTGCAATCAAGCTCTATTTGGTTTACAAGGTACTGCGCCTTATTCATCTGTAGTCCCTCCGCGCACTTTCCTGCAAGGTCAACTATGAATCCAGTCACTTGGGTTGGTTTGTTCTTGCAAACTAGCTTGCCCACGATCAGCTGAAAATAAAGGCACACTGTGCCACTTTGGATAGATGCTACCTTGTAGCCTCACGTTCCCTTCTCGACATTTTCATAAGTTTCTTTAATCCTCTGTGCTAATGCTCGGTCTGAGATCTTTCCAGGGTAAAACTCTTGTGGGTCAGGAACTTGCATACTAAGCCCTGTGATCTGATTGATCAAGGTCGAATCCATAGTGATGCGACGGTTCAACCATAAGTAACCTCCATGATAGAAGTACAACAACAATTTCATGCATGTGTTTACTTCCTGGTGTCGGCCGAAGTGCGAGATATTCATCACATTAAGCAGTATGGACTATGTGAGGTTATGGGTCCTTGGCTGCAGGATAATATTTGGATTCTTACCTTTGGTCCTGGTCAAGTATCTATCTGGGGCCAACATGTTGTAAGCTTTCCGGTCTCCAAGGTTGAAGTCACTAAATTTCAATGTTGCGATATTATCCTAGTCGGTGCGAACTGCGTGTGCCCCTTTCGAAAGGTACGCGGTGATAAAATTATACTCGAAGTCTCAAGATACATTGTCATGTTTGATGGCGCCTCTTAGAGGTGGTAGGTAAGTCAATAGAATGCACAGAATAAGCTTGGTGTTCGCGATGTCGTCTCTGTGCTTTGTCCACTTCTCATCGGTCGTCCAGGATGGACCGACGTGATTAGTGGAAGGAGAGGATTGCATTCCTCTTGTCGATGATGCTTGGACTCCTATAGATAACCCTTGCTCTGACATGACTCTCTCAGTCATTAAGTCAATCAAAACTTCCTCGACTATTTTCTCTGCAGCACTGAGCTCATCCGACATATAGGCTCAGGGTTAATTAGATCGGGTGTGAACCGAATTCAAAGGCTGCGATGAGGGGTATGGGAACAAGGTGATGATCATAGTGCAAAATAATCTTAGTCTTTGGGCTCAAATTCTCATTTAGAAAAAGTATTCTCGGTGCGTGGTGCAACAAACTAAATAAGAAACTTAGCAACGGTCTGCTTGCAATGGGTATGAGGTGTCCTTAATTCGTGTTCTGTCCATTACAGAGAAGTCTAACAGTCTAGTGGTGAACCATCAATGCTTTATGACCCGTTCAAAGATGCATTCAAATGATTATAATGGCTTCCAACGACTATATTTCTTCGCCTCGGCGAGTGGCCTATGTCGTTGGTATGATATCTTAATGAAGTTCAAATTATGCAAGTTTTCCTTCTGCGAGGCTACCTCTGGAATCTTCTATAGCCTGTTGATCTTAGCTCTCTTTTCACTTAGCTTCCTAGCCTTCTTTCCAGTGAGCTTCATCTCGATGATTCTCTTCTCACTCTGATTCTTATTTTCCTTAGACATAGTCACTTCACACTGCTGAGATTCTCTCCTAAGACTCTGGGGTAATACTTCTTCTATATCTGAGACAGATACTTCAATCTTCTGTGAGTCCTCTAATTCTCTTGCAGCTTTGACATATGGGATTCTAGTGTCAAATAGCTTCGATCTATTTTACTTTTCTTCAATCAACTGCATGATCCTTCTAGTCATGAAATATTTTAACTCTTGTCTCTGTTGTTCTAAAAACTCTTCTTCTTCCTTCTTTCTGGCTTGATATATTTCAATCCAAGGTTTTCCATGTAACATAGTAAATGGGGCATTGTCAATAAATTTAATAATTTCAAAATCTTCTTCAGTCGAAGTTCCATTGTCATTCATTGATATCTAAGTGAGATTTCCACATAGGCATACCATTTTTCCTCTGAATAGCCTTATTCCTTTTAATGAAGGGATCATATCAGGCCTTCCTATAGCTTCCCAAGTTCTCTATGGCATCATGTTCACTTGTGTTTCTTCATCAAGAACACAGTCAATGTTGAAGTCTCCTATTCTTACCTCGATACATTCTTTTTTATTAAACACATCTAATAGCCTAACATGTTAGTGATCATTCAAAGTGTCTTTCATCTGTAGCAATACCTTATATGATTCCTTCTGGGGTTATACTATTTATGTATCTTCCTTAGTGTTTTCTTCATTCAAATTCATTATTTCAAGCTTAACAATCATTCTAGGGAAATCCAACACTTCATGGTCCAAATATTTGCAACATAGGCAACTAGATCTTTCACCAGGGCATTCCTTAGAAATATGTCCTAGTCTTCTACAACTGTAACAGAGACTTAACCCTCTCTTTTGTTTAAATGTTCCCCAACTTCTTATGTACTGCGCACCAGGATCATGGTAGCTATCTTGCAAAAAATTCTTTCTAGGATCTTGCATCCATTTGTTAGTCCAAACATTCTTTCTATGCATAGGTATGACATATCTATCATTATGCTTATCATATTTATTCATATTAAACTTTATTTCATCTATCAGAGCCCTAGTTTTCAAGCTAGGATGGAATCTATCAAACACACCTAGATTCATGTTTTTAGAAACAAAAAATTCCACTTATCTTACTTCTACAAAGTACAAAACTTCCAGATCTAAAATATTTTAACTATTCTTACCTTTATTATAGCACTAAGCTTACATATCTCATCTCTTTTCTTCAGAAACTTCCACTTTTACTTTTCTTAGAAAACAAAGCGTTCAAATCTTGCTTCTTTTCTTCAGATTTGGCCTTCTTTCTTTAGCACATATCTTTCTAGATCAAGTGGAATACTGTGCACTAGGGAACAGATCCATGTATATATCTTCCATAGTTTCAGGACGAATCTTTGTACAAATATTCTTCTTCCTCAATTCCCAGCAATCACAGTTTCAGGTCCCGTCAACGGAACCATTTGTTGGCACAGGGGCAGACCTAGGGTTCAACGCTACAACAACGCACCAACAAAACCCTAACTACCGACTCTTTTGGTAAAACCTGTGAAGCAGATGAAGTCTCACCAGAGGTAGAGGCAGGGGTGGTTGTGAGACTCAGGTGTCTACACCCTTAGCTGGGACACAGGTCTGTGATTATATTTCTTACATAATACTTTAGCATTGATCATTCATCAATCTTCAACCCTTATTATACTTTGAAGATAGCACAGAGCGTCGCAACATTCAATTAGATCTAGGGTATCTTAGTACTTAGAAACAGTAAAATAGATCAGATCCAGTAGATCAGCACTAAGCATCTTCATACATATCAAATCTACTATTCATACACTTCTAATGAAGCACAAAGCATAAATATATCCATCTAAATATATCAAAACACTTTGCAAAAGCAAAGATAAACACATCTAGTCAAAGCACAAAGCATAACACACAGATTTACGTGGTTCACCCCCACTCTGGGGCTACGTCCACCAACTCTTCTTCTTTATTAGCATCTTCAATCGGTTACAAGCACAGAACCACCAAAACCTACTGCACATATGACAGAAGATCTGCGCAAATCGCTAGATCCTTCTTCCTTTCCTTACAACACAACTCCTTCTATATCTCCACACAGGGACTTGCACTAAGCTCTGTAAGCCTATAGAATGCACAACACCTTGATCACATAGATCCCACTTGGCACGTAGCTTATATCACATAAATATAATACAATACAATACAATACAATACTAGATTCCTAGATGTCTATTTATACATTTACAAAAGTGGTCCTAATCATGGGTGAACCCACGGGCCGACATCCCTTTCCCATTACATATTCCCCAAAACCCAAAAAGGGACCCAAAAGTGGGCCGATATTTTGTGATCTTTGCTTCGTCTGGCACTCCATCTTCGACAGGTTGTTGAATTCCAAAAAATGGTCAATCATGACCAAGATTATTTCAAAACTTGGTCAAGGGCCAATAAAAACATATACAAGAAGCCCCACATTGAGATACAAGGCATCTTTCAAAATAAGATAGGGGAGATAAATTTTCATAGGTAGTTACACCTAATGTCATTGGGGGAGAGAAAGAACAAAAGAAGGTATATTGTCAGGGGGATTTACCCTTTGTCATTGATGCCAAAGGGGGAGAGAAAAATTAGAAGCATGAAGAAAGGGGGAGAAATGGTCATACGAGGAGTATGAGTATTGCTACTAATGCCAAAGGGGGAGATTCTTGGAAAATTGGTTTTCATTGATGTCAACCATAGAAGAAGCCCCAAAGAAAGTTTGGAAACTTATATTAGTGATAGTTGTATTTGAAAACGTCTCCAAAGTTTTCCCCTTATGGCATAGCTTTAATCATGGCCCTCACAAGAAGATGCTTTGAAGAAGTCTATAAGAATCTTTGGAAATATGGTTATGTGGTTAAGTGGTTAATAAGTTCCATAGGTGTGTTAATGAATCCCAAAGTTGTTTGAAGAAAAAGAGTATGAAGTACATTTAAAATGCATCCAAAACATCCATTGATTGATAGTCCTCGTCAAGACGTCTCCAATGGTAGATGTCATGCCACGTCATTCCTCACGATTGATAATATATGCCCTCTTAAATATGAATACATGAAGTATGGTCAAGAAGCCCCAGATATAAGGTCAATAAGTTATAAGTTGGCCCTAAAGTCAAGTAAAGGATAATTCTTTTTTGGAAACAAGAAGATACAAGTCATCTCAAGTTCAAGTAAAAGGTGCTTGGAAGGGTATAAATACACATTAATAACCTCTCATTTTCATCATTAAATATTGTGATTCCTTAGCACAATCTTGGCAGAAAATTTTAGAGGGAAGACGAAGTGAAGAAGGGAGAAATTATAAGGGAAGATGAAGTCTTGTGAGGACATGTTCTAAGGTATGTTCTTTAAAGGTTATCTTTCCATTTTAACTATAACATTTTTTCTATAAATATTCAGATAAGAAACCTTGTATTTTGTTCAGAATAAATATCAAGGTACCTATGGTACAAATTTGAGCTTCTGGGTCATTTCACTTTTGGCGATACACTTGGTATAAGATAGGGTTTTTAACTAGTCCTGTAACAAGTCTCAAACATATGTTCCGGGTAAAAAAATCATAAATTCTTCATAGAGAAT
>ML843491.1:19188-29311 GCA_009831015.1 Picea engelmannii
CCCTCTTAGTATTTGTGAATATTCCAACAACCCTCCTTTTCAACCCAAACATAACACCAAGAATATCATTCTTGGGTGCTCTTCACTGTTGGAAAAAAGGTTACAGTCCAAATATTGAATATAGTAGGAATATTATCGTATCTTTGGGTGGAATCATAGCCTTTACATATCCAATCATGCCATGGCCTTCATCTTCGAGTCGCTTCAACAATTTCTTCCTCTCCTTAGTCTGTTCCTCTCCCTGAATCTTGGAATTTCAAAAGACTATGCAATTTATGGATCTGCATCCACATGATTGCCACAATTACTTGTCTCACAGCTTTACCTTGACATACCTATTGTGCTCATGATCCTAGATAGCATGTAATATGAATCATTCAAGTCTCCTTTTCCTTTCATTCACTCACCCTCTAGGATCAAGCATCACATTCTTTGTTACAGAGTCCCTTGGGTGATCCATCATTTGTCAAGGATTCCTCACACAATAAGAGCACCAAGACTTAAAAAGTCTTATGGACAAGGTGTCCCTCTGTATTTATCAAACATGGAATATCTAATCTCAACAATGATCAAGGAATATCATGGAGATCAATGTCACAACAATGGCCTTTCCCATGTTTTCCAGTTCAAAAACCATCATATATCCCTTTACGATAAATTTGTCATCTCACCTATATAAAATACATATAGTAACTATGTGATATTTTTATATCAAATATCAATCAAAAACTTTCAAATCGGTTACCCATCGATTTTCCCATTTCACTTATCAAGTTTTAGATATGTTCCATATAGGAACTGATATCTCGTAAGTATGAGATCCCTTCTCATAATTGTTTGGTTTTCTTTTAAGCAATAGGCATCAGCCTTCCTTATGGGCTTACTCTGCTTCCATATCCAATACCATCTTCCTACAAATATCAATCTCCACACATCCAAACGGAGTGTTATCATTCCATGCAAATTCTATTTTGATTGCATATTTACAATGACTCACAACCATTTTCCAAAATAATTGTGCATGCTAACAATTGCATCCCTTTTGTTCACTAATCATAGAAGACAAAAATAAATTATTATTCCTTACACATGGATTATTTCATTATACCATATTTCTATGGTGCATTTGATATTCATAAGAATTCAATCAATGTGCCAACATTTGTGGCCATATTTTCACACAATGCACCTTTTCATTGATTTTCAGCTTAGCACATTTTATGTTAGGCACCTCATAATGGTGAGTTGGAAGTCATCCAATCTCTCTCCACATGTATTCTTTATAAAAAAATATTTCTATAATAGTTTATATCCCTTATTTCTTTGGTTATTAACCCATAAACAACACACTCCTAACATGTAAGTATGTCATATTAGTTCCTTCTACACTTAAATAACTTTTATAAATAACACAAGTTGTGAGCCTTTACTATACCAAATGGTAATTCATTCCACTGAATGCATTCAAAACAAATAATAATATCACTTTTAATGTTAAATTTTGGTTGAATAAATTCTTACCTAAATTCTCTTTATCAATTATGAAACATCATACATCAATTCATACCTACATAATAATCATTAATTAGTTTGATTCTACCTAATTAGTATGTACCAGTAGGAGTTTCCATGCCTCCCTCACCAACATCTTACTCAACATTTCAACATCATGTTGTTTCCTTCATATGGATGGCTTCCATATGTAGCATCATCAAAACTTTTGTCTATGCATTAACTTCCTCTTTCCTCACTCAACAACCATCATTAACAACTTTAACATTCAAATACATACATATATAATAATAGACTACTCCTAATCTACAACATGTTATATGTTCTCTCAAACACGTTTACATGAATTAATGCATCTCTATCTGTACTAATAATGAATCCATAACATGTCCATGAGTGCATATTCTCTCCATATTCCTGTGTTATACATGGTTTTCCATAGTACATATCATACCAAATTGCATCAACTGTTTTTTTATCATGTATAACTCCATTGTTGTTCTTGTTTGTCTGTAATTTTACTGGCTTCATGTCACCCTTCCTTGAAGTCTTATTACATTTCATTTTTATAGTAAATCTGCACACAATGTATTCACGAGTCTTCATTATTTCACCCCTAAACTTATTATGCTTGTACCATGATTCCATTGCACTACTCTAATAACAAAAAGTGGAGGTACTACTCCAAAAATATATAAATGACCCCTCAAGATGATGCTCCTACAAGTCACTAGAGGCCTTCCTCATTTTTTCTGAGAATAATGTGCTTCTTGTTGGAGTTACTTCACACACACCCAGGATTTATTTTTCCTAAGGTTTTTCTTTGTTTGTTAGTAATAATTAGTCATTATCCAGTCTCCTATATTTTAGGGGAGAATATTCCACCTAGAGAATATTCTCTTTCAGTTGACACTTCAGTTTGACTAGTTGAGTTGAGTTTAGATGATGCATTGGTTTTGTGACCATACAACATTGGGATCATCACCATATAATGTGCACTTGCCTTGGGATCATCACTAGACTAGCGCATTACCTGTTATTTCCTTAGTTAACTCCTCACTACTCTCTATTCATTCAGTTAACTGGAGACTAGTTGACTAGTTAACTCAACTAGGTGGCAGTTCACTCCCGTAACTGCCTGAGAGACTAGACTAGGTGGAATTCCACTCCCGTAATTTATGGTGTGTGTCCAGATCACTCTATACCACAACTATGGAATATTAGTTACTCATGCATTCTATATCTATTGTAAATTATTCACTCTTTGAGTGTGGAAAACAGTTAATGATAATTCTTTCATTATTTCTCTCCTTCTTCTTCTTTCTCAATTTCTCTCTGCAAATGTGTGTAGTATTTTGTAGATAGATTTATTATGTGCAGGTTCAACACATTTACATGGTATCATATCCGATGGACTACTAATAAAAATCTACATCAAATTATTTTTTTAGGTACTGAAGGTTGAAGAATGCAGAAAATATGGAATTTATGTTTTACTCACCAATAATACTTCTCACGCCTCATAACTATTTGGAGTGGAAGCCAAAGATTTTACTTCTTCTCAGAAGTAGAGGCTTATACCAAATAAACATGGCAGTGGAAGTAGAGCCTAATTTTGCCGATGAGAAAAATGACTTTCTCAATAGACAAGATATGGCCATAGGATTTATCTACATGCCTATTTCTCCATAAATTCTCCACCAAGTATGTGATGTCACACAAGACTTAACTCCAAATGAATCATGGACCAGCTTAAAGGTTCTATTTGGGAATAAAGAATATTGTGAATATTTCATGCAGGGGATTGGAAACATAGAGCCAAAAGAGAAACTGTTAGAAGATCAAGCCTCTTATTATGAAGAGTCTTCTACAAACGTTTTTGCACAAATGTGTATCCCATTAATTGAAGATGATGTCTACTCCATTTCAGATTTATTTTCTAAATTTCGTGTGGAAGATATATAGAATACATATCATGTATCACATGTAGACACTTTTCCATGCCCAATGCATGCATCTCAGGACACAAAAAGGGAGCCACGCACATCAGAATCCATTTTGATATTTTTCGAGAAAAATTGCAGAAACAAATTGGATATTTGAATTCCTCTCGGGAAAATATCCAATTTAAAAAAAAAAATCGACTGAAATGGAGTCTGGGAAGTGCAATTATGATAATTTTAAAATCAACAAAATTTCAGCATTTTTCTAGAAACGGCCGAACGGTTTTCAAAATTTCATCCAAACTTTATTTGGATGTTTTTCATTACAAGAAGATAGAGTGGATATGTTTGGACATATTAATGGTTCATATACTTCATCATATCCGTGCAGACATCTAAATCTTCAACAAAATCTTCAACGAGCACAAACTTGCACAGTTGCGAGGTCTTCTTGGAGTGAAGGACAAGGTTGCTTATCAACTGTTTTTTGTTCCTTCTCATTTTTTTTTATGCATTGTAATTTGAGGGGGGATTTTTCCCATGAGGTTTTCCCTCTTTCCTCGTTTATTTCAGTGTATATGTTGTATTTTGGTACCTAACATGGCCTCATTGCTGGGACTCATTCTTTATTTTCACCATAGTGATGTTCAGGGGGGGTGTTGGAATTACTTCACACACACCTATGATTTATTTTTCCTAAGGTTTTTCCTTGTTTATTAGTAATAATTAGTCATTATCTAGTCTCCTATATTCTAGGGGAGAATATTCCACCTAGATAATATTCTCTTTTAGTTGACACTTCAGTTTGACTAGTTGAGTTGAGTTTAGATGATGCATTGGTTTTGTCACCATGCAACATTGGGATCATCACCAGATAATGTGCACTTTCCTTGGGATCATCACCAGATTAGTGCATTACCCTTGATTTCCTGATTTAACTCCTCACTACTCTCTGTTCAGTCAGTTAACTGAAGACTAGTTGACTAGTTAACTCAACTAGGTGGCAGTTTACTCTCGTAACTGCCTGAGAGACTAGACTAGGTGGAAGTTCACTTCCGTAACTATTGGTGTGTGTCCAGATCACTCTAGACCACCACTATGGCATATTATTTAATCATGCATCCTATATCTATTGTAAATTATTTACTCTTTGAGTGTGGAAAACAGTTAATGAGAATTCTTTCATTATTTCTCTCCTTCTTTCTCAATTTCTCTCTGCAAATATGTGTAGTATTTTATAGCTAGATATATTTTGTGCAGGTTCAATACATTTACACTTCTCAAATAAAAAATATGGGTGTTCATATGTCTTCTACTCCTCAGTACCTTTCCAATGACTATTCCTTTGCCTCAATTTGATTTCTAAGCTAAAAGTTATGGCTTCCTCAAAAGTTACTTTCACCCCATTTATACACTTTCTCCATTGGTGAACTTTTACTAGAAGGTCGATTTATGTCAATTGTATCAAAGGATACATAATGAACCAAGGAAAATTTTATATCAGGATTAGATGATAATCATAATGGTGAAAACACAACAACTTTCAGATTCACAATATGTTGGTCTAGTAAGATTCTACAACAATCTGGAATATGAAAATATGTACTTCTACAAAAATATCTCTTTCTTATTTCCGCGTACCATCTTTCTTACTCATCCCTCTAAATCCAATTCTAATATTGCAATTGATTTCTTCTCTTCAAGATATTTCTAGAAACTATAAACATGCTAAAAAAAATTCTTGGAGAAAAACATTATGGCCTTCTGAATTTTTCTGGGAATTTTCCCTTTTGAAAAGGTCTTCTTGTTTGATGTGGCCTCCACATGGACCAATTCCACATGTGTCAAACGAAATAAAACCACTGAGGCTAATGATGTGGCACTAACATGGAATCATTCACTGGTCCATTGTTCACCGAGGTCTTCTTCCCCTTCTCCTCACCTTTATACGTCCCTCGTCCACTTTGGTTTAATCCACTGAGCATCGGGCCACTTCACACAAACCCCCATAAAATAATCCTACAATTTGACATTGGTATGTTCCATCGGGTCACCTCACATACCTCTCATACACTCTTACCAAATGGATCTAATCTGGTCCATCGACCAATCTTCCATTGGATTCAAGATTCCCTACATTGCTTCCAACTGACACCGGTCCGCTCCAGTCCACTGGGACACTCGACCATAGGTTGACCCGCATAAACCTTAATTTAGTTCCATTACAATTGAACCCAGTCTAGTCCACATAGCACCCCATGCAAGAATCCATCCAACAAGGAATTATATGACGTTGGTCTGTTCCGCCAGCCCACCAAGCCACCGAGTGTCACATGCAAGAATCCATCAAATAAGGAATGATATGACATTGGTCCAGTGCACTAGCCCACCAAACCACTGCGCATCCCATGCAAGCATATATCCAAGAAGGAATGATCTAGCATTGGTCCGGTCCACAGACCCACCGCGTCACTAGCCAACCGATCCATTAGGTGTCCCATGCAAGCATCCATCAAGCAAGGAATGATTCGACGTCGATCTAGTCACTGACCCACTAGAACAAAGGTTCACATTGCACATGGATATGCAAGTTTCCATAGTTCTATTTTCTCATACAAGTAACAGAGGGTTGTCTTTTGATTATAAACCCTTCAAACAATCCTTTCCAAATGAATGTGGGATAAATAAATACACAGACCATAGATCAATGACATGACGCCATGTCAAGGACAGATCGATGACAATTGTGTGCGAGAGAATTCTTTTGGATTTGGGTTTATCACATTATTTTGTGGTATTTCCAACTAAATCATCTTCTCTGAAGAGGTGTATGAACCTGGCAGCACCATTTAGCTATCTAGTTATTGATGAGGCAACCCAAATCAAAGTAGATGAATCCACAATTTCACTACGAATGGAAGGTGTAAACATGCATTTCTTATAGGATATCCAAAATGGCTACCACCAAAAATGATTAGTAATCTTTCATACAAAGCATGATATGGTTAAATTTTATTTACATGACTACAGATATTTGGACCCCCAGACACTCTGTCAATATACAACATCGCATGTATCCTTCAATTGGTTTTTTTTCCAGATATTGAGGGATCACTAGCACACAATTTTCAGGATGAAAAGATGTATTAACCCATACTTTTCTTCCCTCAAATGTCGTCACATAACAATTTTTTATTTCATTAAAAAGGAAAACTCCTCCAAACAATTATGTTTTCCTATAGAAATTAGTTAATTCCACTCAAGAACATATTTTATATCATGTAGTAGGCCCTTGAAGGCTCGATGTTATAACCTACAACTATGATACCACTTGTAGTGTCCCCATCCACCACCATGATGGCCACGCTACCTCAATAATGCACTTCTTGAATGGATTCAAATTTCTATTTAAATAATTAACAAAGAAGCATGAAAGGAACACATGAAATTTAACAAGATTCATTCTACCCCATAAAATAAATGAATCATATGCCATGCACAACAATAACCATCAAGCAAGCATATTATAAATACACATCACAGAGATAAACATACACAACGGAATATTAAAAAACATAGAAAACTTAAAGAGAACTTATATTTAATTAAACCATTATCAACTGTATGTAGACCAAGGAAATTCCACCCAACCATAGATGGCATTGTTAATTCACTCTCAACAGTAGTTAACCCCCAGTCTAGGGCTATGAATCCACAATGATGAGTCCTAAGACAAATACAAAACACAGAATAGTTAGCTATCAATCTCTCATGTTTTCCTAACCACACAACAATCCTAATTTACAAGCTCTCTTCCCCCTTATCCTTTAAAACCCAAAGAAATAGACCCCTTTCTCTCCCATGTAGTTTCTTAAGACATTCCAATTTCTTTCCAGTGCTCCAATGTTTCTATTCAGGATTCTCAATGTTGTAACTCCAAGGATTCTCAGTTGTGGACAATTATTTCACAACTTCCATCAATCTCATGCACACATACATCCATTTCCTCTTGGAATGATAAATAATTCCTCACAACCATATAACAATGGATATTAACCTCTAGCCATTTGTTTGCATGCCCAAACCAAGAGTACATGAATCAAGAAGAAAATGAGGATTGATTGAGAAAAAGTATGAAAAATATAATTAACCACTCCCATCAACAACAAACAATAGTGAATGAGTATCCAAAAGAATGAAAAACTAGAAGAAAAACAAGAAGGAGAAACGGCCAACCATGACCAACCATAAACAACTTGCGGAATGGGTTTAAATAACAATGATGTGGTATCCCCAAGAGACTCACATGACCCAAGAGATAGTTTGTTATCCACCAAGAGACTCACATGCCCCCTCACCCAAACATGGGTAAATAAAAATAAAATAAAGGAGTTAGTGTTGGCAAATGTCTAACAGGTAGCGTATGATTGTCATTGATGGCAAGTACAACAGTGAAGATGGCAGGATCATAGTGGGCATGTGACCTTAGTTTCCATCAATGCCAAAGGGGGAGATTGTTGGAAAATGTCTAACAGGTAGCGTATGCTTGTCATTGATGGCAAGTACAACAGTGAAGATGGCAGGATCAGAGTGGGCATGTGAAGACTCTGCAGAGGCGCAGAAGTCCAAGAATCCCTTGTGGATTCGGAAGTGAAATCTCAAGAAGAACAACGTCGAGGAGAACATGCGCAGTAAAGCTCAAGATACAGGAGTTCGCAGAGGAGAAGGAAGACAAATATCGAGGCCTTTGAGAACTTGTAATTCTCCCAAGGTTGGGAGGAAAGTGTGCAAAGCTCAGGAAGGAGCACAGCCACCGTCAGATCAGCTGAAGAAGAAGACATGGACCATTGGTTTTTACGTCCAGGAGGAGCTTAGGAGAAGCCTACATAAGGGAGAGATCGACAGCCGTTGGATCTCATTTGGAAATCCCGTCAGTCATGAGATCGGACAAGAGTTGCACGAGGTTTACCATCGGGAAAAGCCATGGTGAAATCCTGAAAGGAGGGATGACTCATCGGGGTTTCACATATCGGGAATCTCGTCAGCCAATGCATTGTGGCATTGAAAATCTCGAAACCCCGATGAGTGGTAAGACTGTGGTCACGAGGATAACAGTCATATGGGCCAGGAGCCTAGCCAGGAGAGCTAGTGCGTAAAGAGCGCATCGGGATTCGAGGGATCGCGAATCTTGAGGACATACATGTTTTGACATGGGAAAGTCCGAAACCCCGATGAGGAGGTTTGGCTGTGGTCATATAGGAGAAGGTCACGTGGACCACGAGCTTAACCGAAGGGCTAATTGAAGTTATAGGCATCAGATCCAAGCGCAGGGTCCGACCACCGTTGGATTGAGGAAAACTTGCACGATCTTTAAAAGTGAAAGGAGTAGAGTGCTCACAAAAACTCGACGTAATCTGAGCCGTCAAATCAATATCACATCTAAACCGTTGATCGGAGTTTCGGGGATCGAGAGTTGGACATGTCAAATATTATTGACATCAGGAATCCCGATATCGCGATATGTGAAATCACGATGCAATCTGAGCCGTCAGATCAAGCTTTGATCTGGACTGTTGATTCCAGTCAATGGAGAGGCATCGGGGATCGAGAGTTGGACATGTCAAGAATTATTGACATTAGGAATCCCGATATTGCGATAGGTGAAATCGCGATGTAATCTGAACCGTCAGATCAAGTGTTGATAGGAGGGCTACTGATGCATGACACAGTGAAACTACCAGAAACCATTGATGGTGTCTACTAGAGAATTCGAAGAGACCCCTGTGTGATCGCTAGAGGAGATGAAGAGTCTCCAAG
Source organism: Picea engelmannii (assembly GCA_009831015.1). Lineage (NCBI taxonomy): Eukaryota > Viridiplantae > Streptophyta > Pinopsida > Pinales > Pinaceae > Picea > Picea engelmannii. The sequence goes on from ML843491.1 coordinate 28,461, forward strand.
CTTCGTCCAAGTGAAGGAAGACTATTCTTAGAAGGGATTGACAGATGGATGAGCGTGGAAGCCTGTAACTAAAACAGAGAAGGTGAGCTCAACTGTCACAAAGAAGACGAAGAGTCTCCACTGCCAGAGAAGCTGAAGAGTCACGATGATGATCAGATAGAAAACTCGAGATGTGGAGAATAGCGGAGCGGAGTCAGGATGCAAAGGCATTGCGACCATTGCATGCACAAGGTGCACAGAAGCTATAAATACATAGTACAAAGAAGAGAAGGGGGTTGTTGATGTTGATGTTGGAGGTTGCTGTGATTGTTGTTGGTGAAGGTGATTCATGTGTGAAGAAGGAGGAGAGTGCAGCAGCTAAAGAGAACAGAAGAGGAACTGTGCAGTGAATGGACATGGCGCACAGAGCATAAACATCGGAAGAATAGACAGTGCAAGTAATGTGTGTAGAAAGGCAATGAGGCAGACAGAGCAACGAAATGTAGCAGAACAATGATGAGTCTGGTAAGCCATTATTGACCATCATATCACTGTAATAAGTTTCAGTAGCAAATATTTATATTTCAGGGTGGTTGGGAGGAGCTAGGGAGGACTTATGTCCTCAAAGGTTCAAGTGGGTTCTTGAACACAGGGAGTTGGTGCTTCCTTCTAGTTGGTGCTAGAGAAACCAAGGAGTTGGTGCTTCCTTCTAGTTGGTGCTAGAGAAACCAAGGATTTGGTGCTTCCGTCTAGTGGGTGCTAGAGAAAATAGAGAGTTGGTGCTCTCAGCAAGTTGCAGCTTGCAAAACTGAGGTTGTAGCCTCATTATGAGTTGGTGCTCATATGTATGATACTGTAAAGAATGTAACCAT